>JAURVB010003178.1:0-54674 GCA_033002965.1 Piper betle | reverse complement strand
CATTCACAATATAATAGCATCATAAATAGAATATTAACCACTCTATCGATCTGACATGTGTGCAAGCGACAACAGTGCAATCCTCCGTCCAAGCTAGCTCCTCAAACTCGTGATTATTACCTACATATAGTATAAAAACATGTCACTAACAAGTGTTACCGGTCCGGAAAGTACAACAACTATAACAAGCCGAGCTATGAGAGCGTAACTCACATATGATAATAGAACATCATATACTCCTCGTGAACACTCTAAAGGGCACTACTAAGGAGCCGCTGGGTCAGTGCAGACCCGGTAGCATCCCGAACTTACTGATCTGTTGCTGCTAATGCAGCTCTTGCATTTTCTTACTTCATTTTCTGGTCTCAAATCCTAAGCCCTCTTTCTTACATCCATATTTCTCCTGGCCTTGAGCACGAAGGCCGAGTACTCTCAGGCAGTCGCCTTTAGTACCCTTTGAACCACAAGTCCGGACATGCGCTGTACTAAACAGTACCTGTAAACCTCCTATGTTCTCCGGGTGTGAGGAACTCAAATACGGAGTTGTCAGGATCCCTCGGGAATGGAACAGTCTGCTGGCACTAATCCAAAGCCCGCTTTGACTGTCACGGCATCCGCTCATGGTACGTGCAGTTGGTTTCTCCATCTCTCGTCTCACTAAAAACGCGAAAACTATATACATATATATATATATATATATATATATATATATATATATATGTATATAGGTCTGGGTAGGGATTTATATAATAGGCTCGAAGGCAACTTGTGGTAGATCTTGTTTTCAAAATCATCCTCAAGGGATCTCATCCTCGAGGGGTTATTAATTCGGAAAATTGTTCGGTTAAAATGGCCCGAGTAAAGTGGGATCCAATAAAACGCCACTTAACTCGTCCTACAAATAATAAAATAAACATACAATAGAAGAGAACGTAAAATAGAGGCGAGTCCTAGACATACCTGGTAGAAGCTTCAAGCGTGTCATCGAGCCTAGGCGGCGAGCTCCTACTCCGTACCTACACATCAAAACTAAATACTAATGCTCTGCTAACTAAATAATGCATCAAACTCATCATATAATCAACACACAACATAATAATCATCCATCACAATCAACAATTAAATAATCATAATTGTAAATAATCCTAACTCATCCTATTCATATCAGTTTTATTATGTTTTTCTAACTTATGTCGTGATCCTTTATCATGCTCTCACTCGATCTACCTCATTAGATCACTTACATTCATCCATTACCAATCAAATCATGCATATCATTACTTCTTTCATGCTTGGACTTTTATCAGGTCAATCAATCAATCCTATCATGCTATGCTAACAATCATTAATTTTAAATAATGAAATCAGAGGTAATTATACCTCTCGTCATAAACAATCGGCGACTGCTAAGGTTTTGTCATGTGTCTCGGAACTCGAATCTCGGCACTCATCGGCGTCCAAAGTTCGATCAGGTTCAACTGGATGAACTCCTCCGAAGATCCGGCGAATTCCAGCGAATTCGATTTTCCTGCGATTTCTAGCAGTTTTTCGGCGATAGTCACCAGCAGCGTCTACTGGCCGGAAAGTAGTCATATTGGGTACCATTGGAACCGGCTCAGCAAGTCCGACATACCCACGACGTCGACATGGTCGGCCGAGGAGGTGGCTCGTTGGAAAATGGCTAAAATGGAGGCGGCGGTGGTGGGTGGCTAGATCCGGCCGGCCTTGGTGGCGATAGGCTCCGCTCCGATCAGGGAGGGTCGAGGGCTGGTAGAAGACATCAAGACGACCACTCGATCATGGCGGCGACGGTCGTCGACAGCACGATCGGCGATGGAAGCACGATGCGGGCGCAATGCTAGTCGCGGCGGTCGGCATCGTGGAGGCCGAATGGTGGCCAGGTCTAGTCAGGGCAGCACTGCGATGCCGTGGCGGGGCTAGGCAGCGTCGATCGGCGGTTGGGCGGCGTTGACAGCGGCAGCGAGACAAGCAGAGGGTGGCACGACTAGGGTTTGGGGAAGAAGAAAGGAAAGGTCAGGGAGAGGAAGAAAAAGGCTAGTGGCAAACTTGTAAATATTACTTGACTTGTCTCCTACTCGAGTCAAGAATATTAATTAAGTTGCTGCAAATCCTAAAAAATTCCATAAAAATTGGAAAAAATCCCATTAAATTAAACAAACACCAAAACATCACAATAATATACTCTAGAGCTATCAACCCACCCAAATTGCCTGTAACGTATCCTAACGCGGTAAACGGCCTACAACTAATTCTACGATCCACTATATATAAAAATAATAAAAAAAATAGTATACTTTTATATATTCTAATAACTCATTCTATTCTGCTGTGTTCATGATGTTATCATCATATGCTTGAATATGCATGTCCCTCATAACTCATACATGCGACTGGCGTCGGCTCAGTACACGTGTTCTGAATCTGACTCGACTCAAAAATAACGGTCGAACCGACCGGTTCTGAATATAAAACCCTGACTCGAGTCAGTGGGTTTTACAATCTTCCCTCTCTTATAAAAATTTTGTCCTCAAAATTTCAACTCAAAGAGGTTCTACTGAACTAATACCTGGAAGTTAGATACACACCAGTTGTATCCTCTACTATTGGATAGCCATGTACCTCCTCACTATTAACTGCGCCGTCATGGCAGGTTCTGCTTGTGATGTTGCCAATATAAACATTCTATTTCTAAGCTATCTGTGCCTATCCTGACATGACCATCATCATTCTCTTCTGTTCTGATCCCTACTACTGCTTGCGCCTGTTCTGACATTACCATCATCATGCTATTCTGTTCTGATCCCTACTGCTAACTCGGCGGGAAAACCTAGGTCACCCCTAAGGGCCTACTGGGTTGGTCAAGCAGATACTCTAGAGTATCGCAAGGTTCTAATCTGAGCTATGTCTGGGAAAACTACATCGAGGGTAAGACCTACCTGCTAGCATCTACCCATGTCCCTCTAATCCTCATCTGTGAAAGGTCACCTACATGTACTCTCAGGAAACTCTATTCCTAAGTCATACAACCAACCTAAAGTGTGCTATGAGTCTCTTGCTAGGTCGAGTGTATAAACTAATGAGCTGCATGGCTCACTGTCGCCAGTCTAGATCCAACTCTCAGGTGTCCCTATATAAGGAACTGGACCGCTCACTAGGTCATAGTTGACTCGGTCCTGAGTCGAGTATCTCACTCCGTTCTATAAGAGAACAAGGATAGCTGCTATGACTCTACTGTATACTATGGCTCGGGTGGCTATCTATACAACCACTAACTACTGCTGAAAGGAGGCGAGAACACCTGTACATATGCAGCGTGTCTCAAGGAGTATGATAACATACTCTGCATAGGGTTGTAGTGTCTGCATCTAGTCTGTCGCATGTGCTCTGGTCAATGTATACTCATCTCAATCATTTGGATAAACTGATGGTAAAGCTGACATATACAAAGGGGTGAGTGGAAATCCTCAAGTGGAAGCTCTACTCTGTCTGACATCTATAGGTTATAGGCTCCATAGCCTTAACCTATACCTGCATATTAAGATTTTGAACTTGATTAATTAAAGCACTGACCTGAGCAAATAAAGCAGTAAGTGCATCTAATTCTAAAACTCTGGTAGTCCTCTTTGGGTGCATGACTTCTTCTTCTTTTGGTTCTTGTGCTCTTCTTCCAGCGGCACACAAGTTTCTCAAAGTCCTTTCAATCTCTGGATCATAAGAAAACAAGGGTGACCGCACTAATCGATACATAAACAAATGATAACAAATAAATGATAGCAAGGAAGAAGACAATGATATAGTTTCTTTTACTTTTTTTCTTTAAATCAGACACTAAAATCTAAAGATAAAAGAAAACTCTCAAAATTCAAATGCTAAATTAACTTAGAAAATTTGGTCTCCCCGGCAACGGCGCCAAAAACTTGTTCGAATATTTTTAGTGACATGCAAGTATACACGATCGAAACAAGTAGTATAATGATAAATTCAAGTATCGTTCCCACAGAGAGATGAATTTCCTTAAATTAATTAAAGAAAATCAAATTAAGAGCAAAACAAAAATAATTGACTTAACTAAATATAAATAATAACTTTAAATAAAAGGAGAAGTTAAAATGATAAAACTCGTTCTAGAGTCGAATTTCCCTTAACATCAATTTAATCTTCATCATATCTTACTCTTATCTTTTATTCCCTCAGATTGTCGATCTAGGATAATTATATGACATGGTGGCTCCCGCTCCTTCATGCTTCTATTATTTTGCCTCAATTTCTACCTCCCGGTGATAATTGATTAATCAACAAAATAATACATTAAGAATTGCCTTACAATCGCATACGGTGTTGTGTATCTCCCGACCACAACGACAAACAAGTCAAAAGACTCGTCGTATGATGAATTATCAATGACTAATCTAATTAATTTCTCTCGAAATCTAATTAAACCTCATGATCTAAGATATAGGCGATCAATCTATTCTTAGCATTTAGAACATGATAATTCAAACAATCTGATTGAATAAAAGAGTAAAAGCTTGAAATAAATTCAATTAAATCATGTTAAGTTCCATTCTTCTCTAGAACGAAATATAAGACTACTCCATAATAAAAATAGAAAACATTATAAAGAAGAAACTAATTTTTATTATGAAAGAGAAAGAAATTACAAAAACTAAAACTATTTCTTTCACTACACTCTGAAGCCAAGAGATGAGATATGATAACAACAAATGACCACCCCTTTATATAGAAGTGGAGATATAAGAATTCGAAGAGAGTGTTCACAAATCGACGTAGTCTAATTAATTATAATGTCCCTTCAAGTTTCCAACTGTTCGACTCCATTGAACACCATAAATTGTAGCCATTGGGTGGGGCCAAGTGTCATGACCATTCAATTCCAAAGCTTAATTTATTCATCTTTTTCTGCATTGAAACACCAAAATTAAGCATATCTAATAAAATATTAATTAACTAAAAAATAAAGTAAAATATCACTTAATTAATAATATTTATACCCGGGAAGTATAAAATCATATAAAAAACCTGGGTAAATATTGTATATTTTAAACACTTAACAATCCCTCAGCCGATGATCCACCTCACCAATGACGAAACTCCGTAAGTTTTATCTAGGTAAGATCCAAAAATAGCTTCATATGGAGTGATTCGGGTAGCTGAAAGAAAGGTGATATTATACCAAAATTGTGCCCAAGGCAAGAAACAGGATCAATGTTTAGGATAGTTGTTCGTCCAAATTTTTCACCGCACCCCTCGGCTCAATCATGATGGTTAACCCAGCCAGTCGTGGTTGAACCCGTGGTTATGCCTAATTTAATAGAAATAAGATACGTGAGATTTATTCGGAAGGAGGGAAAGGGGTGGAAGCCGGAACACCAAGCACCAAGGGGTGGAAGCCGGAACACCAAGCACCAAGGGGTGCATGTGTTGGCGTGCAGCACTTCAGCCGGGTGTCTATATAAGGAGATGTTATCCTTGTGTAGAGGGGAGAAAAACAAAATCAGATCAAAAGTGATCAAGTGTGGGTGAGTGCCTCCCTGCGTGGAGATGTGAGGTAGTGTCGGGTAAGGGGATTGCCGGTGTGTGGCTGCAACCAGCCTTGGTCGGGGCCAAGTGCTGGGCACACCCGGTAAGCTGTCAGTGCAGCGTTGTCCACCTGTGACCGAACCATCCAGTTCTATTCCAGCAGCCTCGAGCCTGCGTGCCGAGTGCTGGGGAAGTCCTGTCGAGTGTGTGTGTCGAAATGGCCATCCCACCGAGTGCATAAGAATTGTCTAAGTGTTATTGGATACTTGTGACTCTTTAGTCTCATCCCGCTGTCTCTTTGCGCGGCAAGGGCGCCTCGGTCCCACCGAACCCTTCCAACCCGACGCGGGAACACTCTAACCCGCACCAGCGGACGAACCCGCGCCCGAACAATAGTCAATGACATAACATCTGTAAAACCCATGACTCAAGTCAGAGTTTTACTACAGCGAACCAGTCTGTTCAACCGTCGGTTTGAGTTGCATCAGTTTCATGAACCACGTGCTGAGTCGAGGCTAACTGTGAGTTATGAGTGATGAGGGTCAAGTGTACTTTAATATATAATGATAACATCGAAAAGATGGTGAGAAATAAGTTATCAGAATATATAAAAGTATGCAGTATTTTTTTATGTATTTGATCGTAGAAATATTTTTTGGTCAAATAATGCTTTAGGACACGTTATAGGGCAGTTTGGGTGGGTTATTTGTTATAGAACATGTCATTGTATGTTATGGTGTATAATATATTTTATTGGATTTTTCATATTTTTTTCGATTTTGTTAGGATTTATTACGAACTAGTTATTATTTTGACTTGAGTAGGAATCGAGTCAATACTTATTTACGAGTTTGCCACCAGAGTGTTTTTTCTCCCTCCCGACACTTCCTCACTCCAAAACCCTATTGCCGCCCTTGTGGTTGTCGCCGCCACTGCACTGCCACCGATCGACGCTGCCCCACCCTGCCGTGCCGCCACGAGCAACCCCAGCTAGCATCTCACCGCCATGATGCCAGAATCGCCCCACGAGCCGCGACATTCCCCAAGTCAACGCCCGTCTATGCCGCGCTGCCACCGCCGAGACATCGATGACCAGTCCCTCGACCTCCCCAACATTTCCCCCCTACCTAGCACCACCGTCGAGGCCAGCCATGGGTCCGATCAGAGGGACCAACCACCCCGGCTGAACTTGATGCGGTCGCTGGGACCATCGCCGCCACGCTGTCCTCACAGTCACCACCACTGGGTCGAGCTCGCCGAGCTGGTGCCGACCCATAGCCCTGATTGTCCTGCAGGAAAAGTTGTCAGAAAACCACTGGGAAGCAGCCAGAGATCGTCAGAAATTAGGCACACATGTACCTGCTGAGTGTATGTAGTGATGATGACACGTATTGAACTGTATTGATGAATTTGATATGCTATAACTGTGAATCTATTATGAGCATTTTGCATGTGAATGGAAATGGAAAGTGAAAAATGTGTAGGGTAAACTATGAAGCAAGGAAAATTTGAATGTGTTGGAAAATGAAATGTTTGGATTATGTTTTGATGAGTGTTGATATAAATATATGTTGTTCACTGTTGACAGGGTGGCCCCTATTGCACTTTTAGGAAAGACTATGTCCGTTTTTTTGTAAAAATTAATGAATTTTTATTTGAATTTCTTGCTTATTGCATTGTCTTGTTTTTGTTTGCACATTATAGTATGCATGTAGGACAACGTTAGAACCCAAGCAGCCCATTCATGCAGTTTATGTTTGCACTTCCATCTTGAGACATCGAGGGTAAATCCGGGTCAGTTTAGCCGAATCTAGTAAATAGCGAATGATTTGGTTGCAGTGACATTTTTGGGTCAGCTCATGGGTGAACTGGAACTGGGTGTCACAACATCATCAATATGTCTCTAAGCAACAGTTTGGTACTTTGGTTTGTCCATCTGTCTATGGGTGATCTACATACTCATCTTATGATTCATCTTCTATAATTTGAAAATTTCCTTCTAAAAGCCATTGAGAAAAATTGAGTTGTGATCAATGATAATGGACTTTGGCATGTTACGGATTGTAGCTATGTGCTCAACTAATTATTCAATGACTAAATTAGTCATAAAGGGGTGAGTTAGAGGAATGAAATGGGAGTAACTGCCAGAGCAAGGTCTCTCGTGTAGCAGCCATTTCAGTTAAATTAAACCTCTTGGTAGTGTCATAAGAAGATGGTATGGTTCCAATGCCGCCACCCACTTTTGCGGGTGTCATTGTGCTAGGGCAGGTTGTGGTCAGGTGCCTTGACTGAAGCTGCCATGTACACGTCATGTTCTGTTACTAAGCCAGCCGATCATCCTGCATTTTGGCTAGTTCCACCGCCCTAGTCAACATTTGTGGTTGGTGGAACTGAACATCCATGGTAATCTCCTCTTTGAGACTGCCTATTAAGGTACCAATGAGTGCCTCTCCCGCTAGCCATGGGCGCGATTTGATAATCGGGCAAAATCCGTTAGATACTTCAAGAGCGTACAAGAGCTGCCATGTGCATGTCATCTTCTGTTACTGAGCCAGCCGATCATCCTGCATTTTGGCTAGTTCCACTGCCCTAGTCAGCATTCGTGGTTGGTGGAACTGGACATCGTTTGTAATCTCCTCTTTGAGACTGCCTATTAAGGTACCAACGAGTGCCTCTCCTGCTAGCCCCGAGCGTGGTTTGATAATCGGGCAAAATCCGTTAGATACTACAAAAGCAGTACTGAGTCATGTCATTACAGGTTGGTTCTTCTCCTACCACTGAAACCATTAGAGGTGGATAGAGGTTAACTCTACTTTCTCATTTTTCTAGTTTTCTGGTAGTGGAAGAAGTGTTCAGCACAATAAACCCACTCACCTGGGTGGGACACCTGATCCATTTTAAATTGGAAGTCAATCCTCGTAATATGAGAGTGAACTGTATGAGGTGAGGTCATATTATCCCTCCTGGCCCTATAGAAGTCCTCATAATTAGTTAGATCATAATGTGGTCGGTGCCCATGGCTTCCCCATTGTGCTTACCATGGTTTACCATTGTATGGCGAGCGGAAGGAGCCTCAAACCTATTCGCAGCTAAGCCGTGCCCTCCATAGGATGGATCATGGGTAGATGGCTTGTCATATGGGTCAAAACGAGTCTCCCTCATCATCACATAATCAGCCTATGAGTTGACCATTTCTTCCTAGATAGGAACCCGATTATCTAGTAGTTTGGTCCTTTGGATGCCGACGCCACTATCTTATCCGATGTGATTGCAATGGTATTTTCTTCGAAGATGTTGCTTTGATCATAATCTTCACCGTCATTGTCATAGATCAACACCTCTTCATCAATCTCCTTCTCCTTTATCTACTTCAACAAAGCTAATAGTTAAATGGTGACAAAATCATGATTTTGTTGGATTGACTCCTTGGTCTCACACACATCATGCTCGAGTGCAGTTAGGAGATCTTCCTCTACCTTGGCTTTTGTCTTGATCATCATGATTGACGAATGGGAAACGCTTCAATCCGGATCAAAATGCTCTAAATACTAATTTGACAGAGTCTTTATAAATCTTTCTGACCAAATTGACATATCTAATCGGTTCTCCACTCCGAAAAGGATATGATAATTTAATTCTAAATTTTACTTGAAAATATTTTTCATTGATTCCTTTTCATAAGGAGTTCATTATATATTTATACCCTCCTAATTTCACCAACTTACTCATAACATCTAACTCATTAATTATTATAATTTGTCACACAACTGGCTCGATTTATTAAATGCTTGAAATGCAAAAATATAAATAATAATGAAATACAAAAGACACTTAGCACTAGGTCAATAACAATATATCAATTTTGGTTGTTGGAGGTATTAATTGGGAGCTTTAGAACAATTTATCTAATTAATAATATAAAGTAAGGCAGCCTTGCCTACATGCGTCTCCCACATTTTTTGATAAACTTTAGTAAAATTAGAAAATTTTAGAAATAAACAAAATAGGCCATTAGATTTCATAACGATTTAGATTATATTGCATAAACTTTCTTAATAATGAAAGATAAATTTATAAAATAATAATAAGAGATATATAGAAATTTAACCCACTAATCAAGAAGATGTGGCAATTAAAAACGATAACAAGACATGTGAATTTGCATTGACATTCCCAAATTATGTGGCCAAAGGCTGCCTTTAATGGTCTATATTGCTTCCTACGTGAAAGACGTCTCTACATTCTTATTTGTCTTCAATCTTCTCTCAAAAGAATTGAAATCGAGGTCGTGAACAACTTACATATCTAAGGAAAGGAAAAATGGGATTGTCAATGCAATCCACATGTTTGTTAGTTACCCAGAAATCAGATGGTTGTACTTTAAAGTAAACAATTGCCATCTCCCGTCGCAAGCATCGAAGTCCAGCAGTTCAACAAAATCAACATTATCTAATGTTGCGGAAAAACACAAATAAAAGAATTTGACAACCTACGCAGAAAAAAATGGCAATCTACCTACAACATGATTTCCTAAGTAACTCATATTTTACCATCCCAGAGTTCTTCAAGACTTTTGTGTGGGCTCTTCGTTTCATGAAGAGAAAAGGCTCCTCGAAGTAACCTGGCCTGCATAACCAGTTGATTTCTCGTCGATCAGTAAAAATCAATAAATCATTTTGCCTCATGATTTACATCTGCCTATTTATAGATTGATGGCATTAGCAGTTTTACCTGTGGAATTTGAGAAAGATGTGAGAAGAGATCTTGAGGGATGCTCCATTCAAAGATGTCAAGGTTCACCTTGATCCTAGAAGCATTGCTGCTTTTTGTTGAGCCCTTTGGTCCTCCACCCAAGCTCCGAAACCACTATTAGACCCTTTGGGCCCCCCAAAAAGGACTTTAAACAACAAAAAAAAACTCGCAATAAGTGTCAGACATCTCTTAATCCAAAAGCTAGCTCAAGAATTAAGGCTTCTTATTAGCCTATACTCACAAGTCTCGAACTCAACTTGTATTCGAACTCAGCTCGAATAGTTCGAAACTCGTTCGAACTCGACTCAAGATAGAATGAGTTTTGAACATACATGTTCGAGTTTGACTCGAATATCTTTTATATGTTCAAGCTCGATGAATACACTTAAACTGTTTAATTTTCTCCGAGCTTAAACCCAGCTCGTTCGTGAGCTCGAAATCAGCTCGATTAAAAGTTAAAAGTACCTTACTTTAAAAAAATGCAATCAATATAGATTGAACCCACACCTTTGAGTTCATCAACTTGAATGCTTACCATCTCAACTATCTCACTTCTTTGTTAATATATTGTGTGTGTGTATATATATATATATATATATATATATATATATATAATATAATATAATTATAATTATATATAATTATTTTATCAAATCAAGTTCGAGTTATAATCGAGTTGAGTCGAGTCGAGTCAAACATGACTTTGCTCAAGCTCGGCTCGACTCGGTTCGAGTTTGAGCATTTAAATATCGAGTTTCGAGTAGAGTCAAGCCAAGCCGAACACTAAATGCTCACGAGCTGGCTTGCTCAATTAGCAACCCTAGTCACCAACAACCTCTACGACTGATGTGGGACAAACCCAACAACTCCCCTTCACACATCGGGCGTGGCCCGAAACTCCTTCACACATCGAGTGTGGCCCGAAACAATCATCATCTAACACCCAGGCTCTGATACCACTTGTTGGGCCCTTTGGTCCCCCACCCAAGCTCCAAAACTACTGTTAGACCCTTCGGGCCCCTTTGGCAAACTCCTATTCAAATCATCAGGTGGAACCCATGAAGGAAACAACAACAATCGGTGTAGGCAAACCCAGCTCAAACTTGGCTTTGATACCACTTATTGGGCCCTTTCGGCCCCCAATCAAGCTCTAAAACCACTATTCGGCCCTTCGGGCCCCCAAAAGGGACTTTAAACAACCAAAGGAAACTCGCAATAGGGTCACGGGCCTTTCTTAATCCAAAAGCTAGCTCAAGAATTAAGGTTTTTCTATTAGCCTATATACAAGTCACTAACAACTTCTACGACCGATGTAGGACAAACCCAACACTTTTGGGTAGAACATTATGCCCTACTTGGATGCCCCATCGTAGAGCAGCCTGTCCAGGCGACTTGTTAAGCTTCTTGGCAATCTCTTCAAGGATTGGTTCCTTCAATGTCTGCCCTTTCACCCATGACCACAGCAACCAAGTGGGTAGGCCTACTTGTTCATGTAAAATCTTCTAACACACACATCTATAAATTGTTCTATAACCAATAATGAGATACTTCTTTGGATGTATCATACATACTGTCACATGAATGCTGGTGGAATTTCGAAAGTGATGGAGGGCAGGTTGCTGCCACCCTGGGTGGCACTCCACCTAGTTCACAGTCGGTGGTACCTTGGCGAACTTAAGCATGTCTTGTTGGACTTTATTAGATTTCATATCAAATCATCGAGTAAATAAACTAGATAGCGGAAGCGTACCTGAAGCCATAAGAGAAACTAGAGTCTTGACCACCTTAGGTTTTGGTCTTCTGAATCTAAGAAGAGTTTTCCAAAACCTGAATTCTGGACAATGGGATACCAGAACGAAAACTGCTTACTGATTTAGGGACCATAACCTCCTTATTTATAGCTTGTAGTTTCATAAATTCATTTTCACCCATCACGAAAAGAGAAATATGAAAAGGTATCTACACATTGAATTCCACACTTTTCACATTGAATTCCACACCTTAATTTATGGCCCATAACCTTTCACTTTAGTAGATCAATTTAATTTAGGCCAACCTTATATAATAACATATGACACAATTCCTGATTCACGTATATATTTATGTCCAACATCCAACAATCTCCCACTTGGACTTAATATATACACGAAGATAATTGTATAACCTTATGAGCTCCAAAACATATATCATTATTCCAAAATAACAATCTCGTCCATTAATCAATGTCAATATAGGATCAAGGCGATTTTCGTTACATTTATCGTAACTAAACCCATCCATGGTCACATACGTCAACGTAATTAAATGACATAGATCAAGTATGGATGTGTAGCATAAAAATTACATGTAATTTGATCTAACATGCCTATTTTCAACTGGTCCAACCTTATGAGATCACCAAAAATACCAAAATCAACAGAGTGAGCCTTAAACCAAATACAAACTCCCACTAAAGTAGCATATCATCAAATGATACAACACCCATATGAGCAATATGCTCATGAAAGACCTTGGGTGGTAAACTTTTAGTAAGTGGATCCGCAACCATGGAGTTTGTCCCAATATGCTCTATAGAGACTTTACCACTCTGAACTCTTTCTTTCACAAGAAGGAACTTGATCTCTAAATGTTTTGATTTAGATGAGTTCCTGTTGTTATTTGAATATAATACTGCAGATTGATTGTCACAAAATATCTTAAGTGGTCTTTCAATATTATCAATAATGCGCAGCCCTGTGACAAAATTCCGCAACCATATTCCATGATTGGATGCTTCATAACAAGCTATGAATTTAGCTGCCATAGTGGAAGAAGCTATGAGTGTCTACTTAGCACTCCTCCAAGAAATAGCTCCTCCAGCAAGCAGATAGACATAGCTTGACATCTACCAAAATCGAAATCAAAATACCCAATGATCTTAAGTTGATCTGACTTCTAACATGTAAGCATGTAATGTTTTGTTCTCTGAATATACCTTATGACTTTTTAGCTGTTCCAATGATCCAAACCTAGATTACTTAAATATCTGCCCAACATTCCAACAATATACGCAATATCTGGACGCATACATACTTGAGCATACATAAGACTTCCCACTGCTTCATGATCATAAGACTCATGCGATTTGAACATTCCCACTTCTCAATGTCCCATTTTTCCTCAATGGAACTTTTGTTAGTAAGAGAAGCAGGTTGTTCAGTCCTTAATGCAAGGTCAAAATCCATGCAGCCGGGAATAATCATTATACTTTCTTTCCGATCCTTAAAATTATCTTTAAGCATTAGAACTGAATTGATGTTGGTAGAAATCATAGAAGCAAATTGATTAACCGGATTCATAGAACAAAACAAAATGCCATAATAAGATTAATAATTCAATCAATATTGAATCTCATTATCAGATACCTAGCACAACATTAATATTTAGTCTTTGGACAAAAATATTAATTTGTAAGTGGTACTCTAAGTGCAGTAATTAAATATGGATAATAAATCCTGTTAAATAATAAATCTTCTTTTGGGCCGATTTATTATCCAGATAGAAACTTGATAATTATCCCATATTTAAAATGAGTCTCAATACAGTAATCAAATATAGATAATAAATCCTATCAAATAATAAACCTTCCTTTGGGCCGATTTATTATCCACATGGAAACCTGATAATCATCTCATATTTATTACAAAAATGAGTCTTAGTGTGTAAAATATAGACAATAAATCCTGTCAAATAATAAACCTTCCTTTGGGCCGATTTATCATTCACATGGATGCCTGATAATTATCCATTATTTATTAAAAATGAATCTTAGTGTAGTAATCAAATATGGATAATAAATCCTGTCAAATAATAAACCTTCCTTTAGGCCGATGTATTATCCACATAGACACTTAACAATCATCCCATATTTATTACCACAAATGAATATATAATTCGGTCAAATATCAACCTTTCTTTGGGCTGATTAATATCCACATGAATTAAATACTTATAACCATCTTAATATTTAAAAAATTAATTTTCACAAAAGTGGCTACTTTGGTAGCATATTATAGTCCTTAATAAATTTTAAAATATTAATTATGGCTGAACAACAAAAAAGGTTATAAAAATAACTTTATGTGGGAGTTTCCGAAATTATAAACTTTTGTAACTTTATTTTTCTGTACTTTCCTTAATCTTAAATCTGTAGATTTGAATAGAATAGAACTAAATAGTTCCAATCCATAATTTAAATATAAATTAAAACCTAATACTTAATGATTTAATATGAAGGTGGCTTTGATGCCGCTTGTTGGACTTTATTAGATTTCATATCAAATCATCGAGTAAATAAACTAAATAGCAGAAGCGTACCTGAAGCCATAAGAGAAACTAGAGTCTTGACCACCTTAAGTTTTGGTCTTCTGAATTTACGAAGAGTTTTCCAAAACCTGAATTTTAGACAATGGGATACCACGACGAAAATTACTTATTGATTCAGGGATCATAACCTCCTTATTTATAGCTGTAGTTTCATAAATTCATTTTCACCCATCACGAAAAGAGAAATATGAAAAGGTATCTACACATTGAATTCCACACTTTTCACATTGAATTTCACACCTTAATTTGTCGCCCATAATCTTTCACTTTAGTAGATCAATTTAATTTAGGCCAACCTTATATAATAACATATGACACAATTCCTTATTCACGTATATATTTATGTCCAACATCCAACTTGTCTTTGTAGCTTCTTTGTGGAGAAGTTGCTCATGCCAATGGCACGCGCCTGGCCTGATGCATATAAACCTTCCATGGCTGCCCATGTCTCCGGCAAGCACAAGGGCAGCATCGACTCTGGTTCAAATCCTCGAGTTCCTGGTTTTGTCCTAAACGGCCAATGTAGCTGTGACCAGAGCATGAACGTTGGATGATCCAATTAGCATGACAACAATTGGAAGTGAGGGGACTTGATCAATTGGTTAATGGGTGGAGTGCATACGAGATAAAGGTCGACGTAGTCGAGTTGCAAATCTGCTAATGTCTTTCTAAGAGCTTTGCAGACATCCTTGGGGCCTGGTCACTACACCTGTGGACGAAGAATAATTTGCTCAACCACATAGACGTCAACTAGGTTGGCATTTGTAAAACAATAGAAATTAGCATACCAGAGATTGGATGTGATCCACATGTCAATGCGTTTCACCACCCCACTATTGAATATCTCCTTCAGAGCTACCCCAATCTGGTCCAGCCCAAAAGATGAAGATAATGAACATTGCCATTTGGAAACAGTTTTCTGCCATGCATTAATTTCTTGTAGCAATGTAGAGGTGGAAAGAAAAAAGAAAAACATTGATCTCTTACTTCTTCTTCGTTGGCGTAAACGCGAGCACAGTCAATATGCCTATACCCAGCCTGCAAAGCCATGAAACCTGTATCTATTTTTTTCTTTTCGATCTCAAATATTGTTTAGTTAATTATCTTCAACTAGTCATTGTTCTCTGTTTCTTATGCTAAAAAAATCAGTTGGAAATTGTTCACAAGATCACGATAAACACTTCATTAGCTAAACACTTCATTTGCCACATCGAACATGGGAAAAATGGAGATTACCTTGACAGCGGCAATAGCACCAGCGCCCACATCTCCTGCTGGTGCTTTCCATGTTCCCAATCCAACCGCCGGTATCCTCCCACCAGTATTCAACTCGAAGTACCAAGGACCACAATCCACCGACACCTTCGTCACAAAAGCACCAACTTTCAATAGAATGGAAGCAGACATATAATCAACGCATCACATATTTGTTCATGGGTCTCGTTCATTTTCACAAATAAATGAGTTCTGATACAAATTCATAATGAGAGAAGTCTATTGGTCACATGCACAGGGAAAGTAATGGACAAGGAGGCAAAAGCTAGCGGAAAGGATTGACGAGAGAGACGCTTGAAGGCTTTCAATGTTGAAGAGAAGCGGGTTTACCGCTCCGAGATGGGCTTCCAACGACTGGCTCCTCGTCCATTGAAATCCATTTTTCATGATTTCATGAATTGTTTTGCTTTCTGGTTAATTACATGCTTTTGCTCTCACTGGCAGCATGACGGATTTTACAACCTTTCTATAGAACAACTATTATTCATCCACTCTTGGCACCAACTCGGCCATCACCCAAAACAATTCTTGGCCACCGCCTAAACGTAAACTTTGATGGCGACTTAATCACCCCAATCTTACCGGTTAACAATCTAATAGTGCTGCCGACGGCGAATCTCATTCAAATCTATTTTTCTTGATCATTTCTCAAAGCAAATTGAGATACATGATGATATTGTTGCAATTATCTCGAGTATGTCCATTATGAAATGTGTATATCAACATTAACCCATTCAATAGATACTTTCAATTTGGCGTATACCTTTGGTTATGAACAATATTCAGTTTTAGCCTGACTCTGAGGCTAACTGGATAGCCAGTTAAACTCATGTTTTTAATATTTTTTTACAGAGAAGTGAAACAACGACTACAAATCATGGTCCCAAGCAATATGTAACACTTGTCGCACTAAGAGAACTAATAAATACTAACAGAAACTCCAATTAAACTCCAATTAAAAAGTGGGTTGGATTAAACACGTTTGCTAGCTTATTTGTCACCGGTCAAAATAGGACGTGGGTAGGAACTAACGACAGGTTAGGTGAAAGAATTTAGATGATATAATTTTTCAAAGTGGGTAGATCGTAAGAATACTCAACGTAATTTTACATTTAATACATATTAGGATAAAATTATTTTATAAGTAGGAAAGAGTTATATATCTTCAACTTCAATTAATTATTTTTGGAGAAATGAATTAAACCTATTATCTTACACTTTTACTTGGGTCGGTTGTTACATCCAAAAATTCACTTAACCATCAAAATAAATAAAATCCATAATTAAACCCAAAATTCAATAATAATTGCAATGATTTCACCAACATTATTCAAATAAATAAAAATCCTAATTATTATTGAACATAAAATAAAAATTCATCCTAAACAAATAAAAGCAATACAAATTAAATCAGAATAATAACTTTTTAAGAGAGTTATAATATTAGCATTCACACTTACCAAAATTGAATAATCTCTATATTTATTTATTTATTATTGTTAACTACATCGTATGGCTCTGTCCTATGCTTTCCATCGTCGGCCTTTGTCACGAGACCACTGTCTACGCATATTTTTTCTGCCTGGACTCTTGCTTTAAAAAATATATTTACTTCCGGAAAAAATAAAAGCTAATGATTCCTTAATGATCTTGCAAGCCATGTTTGTAGTTTATTTTGCTTTGTGAATTAACCATTAACTTCTATGGGGCAACTTGAGTTGATTGTGTTTGAGTAGAAGCCGAGCTAGTTAAATTAATCCTTAATTAATATAATTTATGCTAAAATTTTATTTTTGTAAATCAAATATCCGAAATAACACCTGGTCATTTCTTGTTTGAGTTTTATAAATCATTAAAAAAAATCAGCTACATCTTTTATTAGAAAATGCGCACAATTTCTCTAAAATAATATTTTCCTTAAAATTTTTTCGCTTCAATCGTAGTCGAGGCGAGCAATATATTGCCCTTTAAGTTTCATTTAGCATGTATTCTATTTGACTAATAATAATTTGTTCTTGATCGAAATTTTGAATCAAATTTTTTAGATTACATTGTCTAACATTGTTGCATAAATTTAAGGTTTTCATCTATTTTTACTTGTTCCTCTATCCAATAAATTGCCCTATTTCCGTAATGCCTCCAAATATCCACTACAAAATTACAAAATACTGCATGAAAAAACAATTTATGCGTAGTAGGCGCAGCCTACAACACCCTCTCAATTAAAATTTTTTTACCACCATTAGAAGCAGAGACATTATTACACTTTCAAATCTGTAAACAAAAGTTCTTTTTTCTTTGGGTTTGAAGCCTACCCATCACATTACAATTTCAGGCTTCAAAATGTTGGACTTGATCTCCTTGTGAGGAAGAACCACGCCTCCATTACTGTAAATCTCATCACAAACATGCACATCTTCGCCAAGGATGGTCATGTTCTCAATGCGAGCCCATTGCCCAACTGTGGAGTGCCACCCAATAATGCTATTGGAGACACAAGAATGCTTCTTTATACGAGCTTTACGCATAACAGTGCACCTTGACAGCCTAACTCCAGACTCCACAACACAACCTGGCCCAATGGCCACATCTGGACCAATCAAGCACCCCTCCCCTATCACTGCACTCTCATGGACTAGCACATTCCCAACAATATGAGCTCCATTAGCAAGTTTTGAAGCAGAACTCCTCCTAAGAGAGTCTAGATATAGTCCGAGTCCTATGATGTAATCCTTGGGTTGTCCTATGTCCATCCAGAAACCTGGCAAGACCATGGCATATAGCTTTTGCTCCGCTGCTATATGAGGAAAGACCTCTTTCTCAATTGATGTGGGTTTCAGTTGGATACGGTCGAGAACAGATGGGTTTAGCAGGTAAATCCCGGCGTTGATCTTGTTGCCTACGAATATTTTTGGTTTCTCCACAAATCTCTCAACTTTTCCTGTCTCTTCCTCCATTACAACCACACCGTATTTCGATGGCTCATCAACCTAAGCAAAAGAAGAGTCTCAGTACACAAATCATTTTTGTTGAAATCTAGCGTGACCCAAAATTAATGAGACTGTTTTATGTGATCCTAGTAGTACCTTGGTCACCATGATTGATGCTTCTCCGCCGTGAGATTTGTGGAATTGAATCATCTCCTTGAGGGGATACTCGCTGATAACATCACTGTTGAGGACAAAGAAAGGTTCCTCAGATTCGTCTAAAAGCTTGTCTCTGGCTAGAGCAAGGGGTCCGGCCGTCCCAAGTGGCTCGGTCTCTCGTGAGCAAGTTATCTTAATGTCAAGCTTACGCTCGAAATCTTTCAAGAAGTTGAGCATAACCTGGAAAAACAGTAAAAAATGTTGCCACTGTCGATTGCAGGCAGACCGATTAGATTAATCAAAAGACAGCTCAAGTTTTTTCTTTCTTTTACCTCTGGCTGGTAATTGATGGCTAACACCACCTCGGTTACACCAATGGCTTTGAGAGCTTCAATCTGAGAAATAGTGACAGCACACCCAATCAAACAAAACACAAGCAAGAAAGAGAAAATGGAAATAAGAAATTGTAGCTACAGCTTGAAAATTGATAACAATATGAAACCTTCCAACCAAATTGGTTATTGCATGTTCCAAAATAAAAATAAAAAATTGGTTACTGCATTATAACAAATACCTGGTGGAGAATCATGGGCTTGTTTGCAAAATCAACAAGAGGCTTTGGGAAACTGAGCGTCAAAGGCCTTAGTCTCGTACCAAATCCCCCCACAAGGATAAGAGCCTTCATCTTATGATTCTATATTAAACTCCTACAAGTCCGGCAAAATCACCATTTCAAGCATTCAATACTTGAAGAAAACGTGGAAGAAGAGACAAGCAAATTGACAGACAGACAGATATTATATAGCTACTTCACATATTGAATCAATATTCCAAAAAGATGCACGTAAGAGCAGAGGAATATTTAATTTTGTTGTGTGTAGTTCAATAGCAATTTGAGCAGAAGACCATGGTACACAGGATATACCCAGCACAAAGAACCAGCACCCAGATAAATTCAAGGCAAAAAATGAAGGGGCTTGGTAGAAAACGATAGACCCGTATGAACAATCTTGTGATCATTTCTACTAATCATGTGTTGATTGGGAGAGATTAAATTAAAAACCTCTTTTACTAACAGAATTATCAATTAACTTTGAGAGAAGAAAAAGCTACGCAATACTGTGTATAACAGAGAAGAAAACAAGAGAATATTCGCCCCCAAATCCTCATAACAATATTCCAATGATTATCAGAAGTTCTCTAGATAAGGAGGTGAAAGATCTCATATTTGTTCAACAATAAATGAATATAAGTTAACCAGATCCGATGTCCTGACTATTATAGACTGTCATATATCCGCTGCCAGCACAGATCTATCTCATGCAAATTGCAATGTCAAATTCACGTAATTAGTAAAAGACCATACTTCAATCCAGCCCTCCCAGGGGAAGATTGAAATTCAAGGAAAAAACATGATCTGGGCAGCAATTAAATCCGAAAAAAACTACAATAGTAGAAAGATAAACCTGTTTTCAATCGCCACCTGCCTAAAAATTCAGGCTTCTTGTGCTCCTCTTCTTAGATCAACAAGAAGAATAAAAAAACTATGGAGGAGTAGAATTAGCAGCGGAATTTGAATGGGATGTCAAAGGGTGGAATATTGTGGGTATTTTATAGAGTGAAGAAGGAGAGTGGAAAGAGAGAGAGAGAGAGAGAGAGAGATTTGAAATATTGAAGGGTAGGGGGAAGGCGGATCATGAAGAATGGAAGTCTTTCTGGTTTTTACGTTTCCGGACATGGGATTGGAGCGAACGACGACGCGGGGATTTTCCACCCTGCTGTGGGGGAAGACGAGTGAGGACCCCACTTTTGAGTGGGCCCCAAGAGAGCAAGTTAATCCGAGTTTTACTTTGTTAAATCTATGAACGTGTCCTCGCATCCTTAATTTTACGAATAAATCTTTATTAAATCAAATAATAAGATAAAATATAATAACTGGGAAAATTTTATACCGAGTCTAGGTCGAGAAAATTTCTTCGATACGAATTAGGTTGTTCGATTATAAGAATGATCCAAATTAATTATATTTTAAATTTTTATAAAAAAAATTAATACCATTTTTTCACTTATGATGGCTGTTGGGGTGGACAAGGCGCCTTCAAGACACAGCCAAGGGTGAAGTCGTGGCCATATCTACTAGCCACATGGCCAATTCCAATTACTCACTAGTTGGCTTGGTCTAGCTAATGGTAGTCGAATCGAGTTATAGGTGTTTGATATTCCTTTTTTTTAGTTTGATTTAATTTAGACTATCTGGTATAATCTTAGGTCTATATTGATTTATGGTTTCTTGTCCAAAGTGTAGGCTATCACATCTTATAATAATATAATATCTTAAAACATAGACTCCGGTTTAAAGATAGAAGATTCTGATTAAATAAAAAAATAGATTATAATTTTTTTATTTTTTATTGTATTTTATATAAGAAAGCAACTTTTTGCTATCATTTTATTGAAGAGAATAGTATATTTGACCTGTTAATCTTCATATCTGTGCTCAATATTCTGGGATTCAAGATGAGTTGGCCTTGATATGCATGATTTTTCATTTATCTATATTTTTTATACATATAATTAAATATAAATGCCTAGAGGATATTTTTCTCCATAGAACTTCAAGAATGGAGGTGAGTTAATGGTCGCTTCATTTTAAGTAAGGGATGAACTTTGAGTCAATTTTTATTTGGTGGAACATTGTACTAAATCAAATTCAATCAATTAAAATACAATCAACCTGAACCGAAGTGCAACTTGAGTAATTAAGATCACACTCATTTAATGTGTTTAATATGTAATAATGATCACTAGTAAGAACAATTCAGAGGAAAAATCACTTACAACACCTTTGGAACGACGAAAAACTATTTTGTTTAAACTAATCACTCACACCCAAAGGCTTCTAACTCTATTACTAAGTCTTAGACTTTTATCATGTAGCCAAATTTATTCTTGTCATCTCATTGTTTAAATGTAATGGTGTGGCAAACTCAATCATGTCATCAGTAAAAATAAACTCTTTACAAATAAGATCATTATCTTACAATTAAAGTTGAAGGGATTTTTTGTTCATTGATGAAGTAATCTCATCTTACAACATTAAAATTCAACTCTTTAAAATTTAGACTTCTTAAAAAAATCTTTACTATTTAGTACACTATTTTGCAATTAAAGCTATTAGTTTTTTTTTCATATTTATGAAGATTCATTTCATGGGGTTGGTAAGTGATTTTACTCAAAAATAAAAATACAACACTTGCTAGGGCCTAGGATAATTGATGAAGGGAGTAATTTTGGGTATTCAAATAGTATTAATGGGTGAGTCAAACCGACTATTATTGTAGGCCGGACGGCACCAAGACCTTCACTCCATAATCCTCACATGGTATACAAAGATTAATTAATTAGGGTCAACGTTGACTAGCCTATAATTTTCTTTATTTAGGGAGACCTCACTAATTCTTTGCCCCTTTCCAGCTGATTTTTATCATGCTTCAAGTTTTTTTCTCCTTCTTCTTCTTACTCCAGATCAGAATCATATTGGAAAAAAAGATTACACTCACAAGCCACGATATAAGAGCTAATTGTGCTAAAATTTTATTTGATTCAGATTCTATACGTTGGTAACTATAATCGATCTTGAAATGAGCTAATTAAGATTTTACAGTCTCTTAAAAAAACTACATAAAAATTAAGTTATGGAAGATATGTTTTAATTTTCGTCAATGTTAAATTTAGTAATCTGGAAAACGGAATTGAATCGTATTGAATCTCCGTAGTCACCTCGTAGATCATAGTCAATCACTATAATGAAAAGAACCCTCCATTCATGGCTTAAATTTCTAACTCTACTTCACTTTCGTTGATTCAAGTATGTTCTTTGGCAATCCTATTTGATGTCCAAGTTATAGCTAAACACCAAATAATAGGAGTACTCCTAAATGACTTTGTAACTTATAATTATTTCGATTAATAAGATGGGAATTAGGAATTGAGTTTGTAACTCTCGTGCTTATTTTAATTAATAATTAGATAAGTTAAGACTCCTTATTTGGACGGGTGTACCCCTAATTAAACCAACAACCACATAATCTTTGTTAGAATAAATTTTAATTATTTTTTAAAACTATCAAAAAATCAGAGAAACAAATGTGAATTAGAATTCTTCCAGAAGTAAAATACTCATAGGAAAATATTGAACTATTTTGTTTCATTTACTTCTAATCAGGGGGTGTTGCAAGGAATACCTTTGACAACCAAATTTTACGGTTTGATCACTTTTCTTGCTTTAGAAGTGCATGTCCTCTCAATTCCTTGTACATTCTTCCTCACAGAAGTTCCTGATCATTACCTCAATAAGTTCTCAGAATTCCAACAACAAAAACTTGCAATTGTCATTTTCCCTTTAACATAAAGTCGAATAGCCCCATAACCAAATCAATCTCAAGCTCTTTTGCTTATATAAAAATAAACACATTGTACATCCTTTATATATTTTAGTAGTGCTAAGTCTGTGAAATATCCGCGTTGAACCCATGTTGAGCCCAATCTCGTTTGTGAGTTTCACCTTTCATGGTCAACTCTGAGATGCGAGAAGTATATAGCAGTTGACAAAGAACTCCTTTTGTATATTTTTCATTGCAACCTTAGTGAGATACATCGTCCTAATTGTGTATGATTATATATGCAGATAGACGACTTTTGCGTAAGGGCATGGAGTTAGGTTGCTGCAACTATGGCAAGGTTGTTGGCCTGCTGGAACCTTGTTTTGGATCTCAAGCTACAGTTTGTTCACACAAGGCTGATGGCCACACATTTGCTTCAACATTTGAGAGATGCAAGGTTGGCATCATGCACGGTTCTGAAAATCCCAATCTTCCATTTCACTTCATTCCTTTCCAAGACATGGCACCTATAGGAAGAAAGATCAACGGAGATGTTTTTCTTTTCACCCAAGAGGTTGATTCACTCCCAAGAGGGATAAGTTTGGATATCCAATATCCGTGAATCTGAATCCAACCAATTTAATTATATCTTATTTGAAATAATTTCAGATCGGATTCGAATTCTTACATTTCATAATATGGATTTGGGTAATATGATATGTACCCAATCCAAATAGGAGATATTTTATAAAATTATACTTTATAAATATTTAAAATAATATTTTTTAATTATTTTTCTATATTTTTATATTAAAATTTGTATTATTTAAATTATTTTAGTCAATTGGTCGGTTTCAGAGCGGATACAAATTTTGTGAATTCGAATCTGATACAGATTTTGTAAATCTAGATTCGATACATGTATAATAAATAAAATAAATGTAATCTTCGGATTTAAGGTCCGAATTAGAGCCGGGTTTTCAGATTCGGACCAGATGAAGATATACCTCTATCCGATTCATATTCTGACCTGAACCCATCCCTACACAAGAATTGCATTCCAGATTACATTTACTAAAGACAATTTTGTGAAGCTAACAAAGTTAGGAAAGCTAATAAGTGGAAGTCAAGTTCCATCCTCCGGCCAAAAGAATATATCGCTTTCCACTTGCCAAAACACGCGTATTGATTATTGCTGGATTAATTATCAAAAACATTGAAATGATTTGATTTTGTGTACTCCAGAGAGGCAGATTTAGGGTTACCATAAAACACATGTGACAGTGGACATAGACCAGAAAATTAGTAGGTATAATTATTGGCCTAAACAATATATTGACTTCTCTTAAATTTAAGCTTTGGTCATTGAGAAACAAATTACACAGCATTTTATTTATTTAATTTTTATTATAAATATTCGGTTTTATTTTCTTTCCAAAGAAAAGATTAGATTCTACTTCACCAGCTACATTAACCAAAAATATCACATATGCCACTGTTATTATTTTAGTTGTCTACTTTGTATTCTTAATATGACTAGATAACTTTATATATATAGCTATGAATTACTTCTATTTCATTTATGTCATTATTTCTAACTTGATTTGTATTTAATATTTTTCTTTTAGCATGTTGCTAATCATGTTATTATATAAATAATCACAAGCCTAAATCAAATGCCATTTTTCTACAAATAGCTATTAATCAGGTTTAATTAGCTGCTAATTATTAGTATGATTAAAAAAGGGAGAAAAATAAGTAGAGAGTTATAAAATAGATGATTCTAAATGTTTCTTATCAAACACTTATCTAATCCATTTAAAATAATTAAAAATATAAATTATTTTGCAATAAATTATTAAAGTAATTTATTGTGTTCTTAAAATAATCAATAAAATAAATTGGGTCTTAAACAAGATAAGCATTTCTAATATTTTGAATATTAATTATATTTTAAATCAATTCTCAACAAATATTACTTACAAGAAAAAATTCTAAGTATTGATAAGAAAATAAATGTTGTATATTATGTTAAAGAAAAATATAAATATCTAAAATGTGTGGGACTACTAGATATTGGATGTAAGAGTACATATTTATGGAATAAAATTTAATCTTATATAGAGAGATGGGCTTATCATTTGCCTTGCCACATTTTAATAGCACAGCAGCCTGCACACGGGTTTCTAAAATGATGAACATTATATATTTATTAATTTTCATATAACTTTTTTTTGTTGGATTGAAAAAATAATAAAATTAACTCCGACTCAATTAGGAGTCGACACGTAATTGACTCTACTCAATAGTAGTCAGAGTTTGAGTCTAAAATTTTAAAACTATGATTTCTACACCATAATTTGTGCTGAAAATATGTCAAAAAAAGAAGAAGAAGAAGGTACTAAGTGATAATGTTGTAACCGTTCAAGTCGGTTGGTTTGTCCCTCAAACCTTAAAAACAAAAAACAAAAAAGAATCTTCTATAATGTCTATCACAAATCTTTTGGTGATTAAATTGGAAGAGTCAATTGATGAGAAATACAAATGCTCGAATTAAAACCTTTGTGGAGTCTAAAATATCAAACTGAAAAGTTTCATAAGCAATCATCATATTTTTTAATAGAATATTTTATGACATCTTTAGATACAGGAGTATCAAACATCCGTTCAGTTTTATTAAGCTGCTCTATTTTTTTTATTCACTCTCAATTTAATTTAATATTACGAAATAAATTTTAAAAAATAAAGTAAAATAATTTTATAATAAAAACTTTATTCTTTCCCGACTTGAGTTAATATTACGAAATATATTTTTTAAAAAAATTATAATAAAAACTTAACTTGCTCCTGACTCAAGTAAATATTATAAAATAAATCTTACATAATATAAAAAACTTGACTCGCTCTTGACTTGAGTCAATATAACGAACGACATCTCAAAAAATATAAACAAATATAATAAAATATCATAAAATAAAATAATTAAATTTTACCTCGAATAACTTGACTTGAATTAAGTTTTATTACGAAATTATTTTTAAAATTTTTTAAAAATTTATTTCATAATATTGACTTAAGTGAAGAGCGATTTGGGCCTTTGTAAAAAGCCCAAGCATGCGCCGCCCCTGTTCCAATAGAGTTTGCTAGGATCGAAGATGTCCAAAGCTACAATATTCAATAAAATGAGACAGATTATCTATGTTTCATCTAAGAAACAATTGTCGTGATCCAAGCATTCGTCCAGTCAAGTTTTTATTTTATGATATTTTATTTTTAAATTTTTTAAAATTTATTCATAATATTCACTTTACAAAATTATTTTTAAATTTATTTCATAATATTGCCTAAAATTGTAAAAGAGCTAAATTTTTATTACAAAATTATTTTATTTTATTTTTTAATATTTATTTCGTAATATTGACTCGAATAAGAAACAAGCCAAAATTTTATTACAAAATTACCTCACCCCAACCTCCCCTGTCGACGATCGCCCCCCTCCCTCACCTGCATCATCGTCGACAACCTTGCTGTCCCTCCCTGTTCTATTTTGTGGAGCGCTACTAGCCTCAGCATAGCTAATCACCTCGATGCTGCCATGTTGTCATTAACTCTCCCTTGAAGTGAAATGCTACCGGCCTTGGCACAAACAGGTCGTGGCGAGGGAGCGGTCGGGAAGGTCATAGGGGTGCACTGCAGGGGGCAGGGAGAAGTATGGTAAATGATTAATATCTGTTGGATTGCAATCAAACGGCCATCAATCCGGTGTGCTGCCTGCGCCACAAAAAAACAAGCAACGCACCTTAAAATGCCCCATATATATATATATATATGAGAGCCGATTTCCTGCGCCAAAGGCAAGAAATCGGCTCTCTGCGCCATAATTTTCTGGGCCGTCTGATTACAAGGACGGCCTAGTTGTATGGGTTTTTTTTTTAAAAAAAATTAAAATTTGATCTGGACCGTCCGATTTCATGGACGGTCCAGATCATCAAGCCCGCCAGCCCGCCCCAACGGCCGGCTGCCCAGCCCCACCGCCCCGCCTCATCACGATTGCCGCCCGCCCCACCCCGCCCAGACGGCCGCTCGCCCCACCCCGCCCCGACAGCCGCCCGCCTAGCCCCTCCGCCCCGCCTCTTCCCGCCCCACCCTGTCTCAACGCCACGGTCGCCCGCCCAGCCCCTCCGCCCTGCCTCGCCGGGACTGCCGCCCGCCCAGCCCCTCCGCCCCGCCTCGCCTCAACTGCCGCCGCCCCTCCCCCCTGTCCCTGCCCCGCCCTCTCCCTCCCCCTCTGCCCTTGCCCCCCGCCGTGATGGCCGCCCCACCCTGCCCCTCCCCTCTGCCCTTTCCCCGCCCCGGCCGCAACGGTCGTCCCGCCCCGCCCCTCCTCCTCTGCCCTTGCCCGCCCCCGCCGCGATAGCCGTCCCGCCCTGCCCCCGCCTCCTCTGCCCTTGATACACCCCTGATTGAATTCACAAAGTGTACCAAAACTATGCAGTAGAAAGTCAACTAGAAGATTAACTGTAGCGCATAAGATATGACCATTTACCTCAAGAGACAAAGTAATATCTTCACATTAGACAGTATTACTCTCACGAAGCATCAGATAATTTCATTAAGCAGAGTAGCACTTAAATGAGGAGGGAAACATAGATGCAAAACTTGGGTAGGTTGAGTGGATATCTAGGAAAATATAATACAGTACCCACACCTTACTAACACTGAAAGGCAACTCAACCATGGGACCTGGTAGTGGCAACCTATAATTTTCACAAAATCATTTTTCATAAATTTATTTCTAAACATTAATTGCTGATAAAAACCCACTGACCTTTGCTATATATACCAGATCTAAACTTGCACACCTCTCTTCACATTGACTAGAGAATAGATTCCAAGATGATGTGAGGAAGAACATAAATATAAATATGGGAAATATTCACATGTCTGATAAGAAGACTTGATGAAACCAGTAAATTAAACAAACATATGAAACATTATCTCTAATAACAAAATTGAAAGGGGAATCATCCCCTCGACCTGTCGATAAAGTCCCCATCCAAAAGTAAGAACTATTCCAGCATCTGGAAATAACAGCAAACAAGTGATCAGAAAAGAAAAGTCATGACTAAGGGTCGTTAGTTCATACCATAAAAAGCATAACTTGGAATTTAGGACACCTGTAATAACAGCACTATGACGACCACCACAGGCAATAGCCTTAATGTAGTTTCCTATAGATATATTTACGCCGTTACACCCAAGAGAAAAGTTATCTTTGACAGAACCAGGACTCTTAATGCAAGGAGCAGGATGAGGAGAAGACGCCATCCGAATGCGGGAACCTAAACCTAGCTGTCCTCCACCATAACCCCATCCCCACACTTGACCCATATCTGAAACTTTGGACAAATACATTATCAGCTTCTTTCATAAACCACATTTTGCACCCACAACAGTATTAAAATTGAGATTGATACCTATAAATAAAGATGAATGAACATATATTCAAAACTTCATTCCTAGATCATTTATTTGGAGAGAGCAAACCAAAAAAAGCTTTAAAAAAATTACCTGACAATGCTTAAGTGTGACGCACACCAGCGGATACTGCAGCAACTCTAACACCGGGATTCAATACAACCAAACAAGGCACAGCAGAGAGACTCTCCTTCCCCAAAGATGAACTTTCAGCGTGCTTGTTTGATGATAACCTCCTCTTTGTGCTTTCATCACCACTTCTTCCATCAAAACTGGATGCCACACTCCCTGAATTTTTTGATGGTTGGGACCTCGGGCTTACTGTATGATGTTATCATCAGCAAGAGAAAAAGTTTGGATTACATCATAGTTACTCTACTCAGCTCATGCTACCTTTCTCAATCAAAGATCTGCTTTGCCTCTCAAGCACATCTTTTTCTATGATTGTACTGACAGAATGATCATCTATATCCTTTCCACTAGGAACACACTCCTTCCAGCCCCAGGTATAGACTTTTCCGTGCTCTATTAAGTGCAAAAAATTTAAAAAAAGGAAATCCAAATTTCCCGTAAGAGAAAGCATCTGTTGTTCAACATGTTCTAGCAAAGTAAATATGTAAGAAAAGAGAAATTTCATGCAGCACAACGTAAAAGAAGAGATTTACCTGTGACAGCAACGCAATGAGCCCAACCCGCTGCAGCCTTAACAATGGAAGATTCAGTTGGAAGAGGGAACGCTTCTGGGGTCTCCTAGATAATTTTTTTTTTAAAAAAAAGTGTCAAATAGATCATTTCAGACATATTTACAAAATACAAACAGCTCAAAAGTTGTACTCTTACTACCCCATGCCTCCCAGAGGCCACATAGCTATGACCCAGATCATCAGCTGAACCCCAAGTTATCAAATTCCCTGTTTCTACACAATCAGAAAAGCCGCCATCACTAAGCAGCAATATAACACGTTAAAGAATGCATAATGTGAGGAAGGACAACTTCCCCGCAAACGGAGAACTATGGAAACACCACCTGAGATATTAAAGGACAACATTGCTCCAACAATAAGGCACAAAAGACTGGAAATACAAGGAAATTGTGCTCATGAGCCCTACAAAATTGCAGTAAAGATACAAAACGCTATTGTGGCCGACAAGCCAATAAAGTGCAATGAACTGAATAGTTTTTCAACAGCAATCCACATTGACAAGTGACAACTTATATGATTATAAAATTTCCACCATCACACAATTGTTTTAGAACAGATGATTAAATGTTAAAATATCTACCTCAAACTGTTCTAGGAAGTGCATAAATCACCAATCGACATTGACAACTTATGATTCTACTAGTTCCATCAACACATGAGCAAATTAAAAGTTTAAAAACTTGTTCACCAAACAACAAGCCCCAAAGACCAAAGTACCGGAACTAGCCATGGCAAAGCCGCAGCCCCCACCACAGACATCCTCCCAACCATCCCCTTCCGCAGAAAGTTTCACAGCAGTCGGTACCAGCAAAGGCGACCGCTGCAGCGTTGCGCCGGGAAGATAACCCCACAAGAAAACCTCCGTCCCCTTCTTCCCCTCACCATTCATGGCTCAAAAAATGGCACCAAAACCACAAACCATATACAAACCCAAAATCAATCCACAACAGTGATTATCACCGCCGTAAAAATTCGCCGGCGACGGCGGCCGGAAACACTCTAAAATTTTGGTCCGGCGGGGGACATTTTAATGCGGGAGTGGGTTGGTGGACGGGAACCGTATCAATTTCGGATGGAGATCCGTCCACGTTGGATCGCACGTGGGTTTGACACGTGGTATCACTCTGACCGCTGGATGTGGAGGGGATTTTCGCCTCGCGCGGGGAAGGGTCTGGAAGATGACGGGTCGTGGTGACGTGATTTGGCCACCAGTCATGGTGTGGGGCCCACAGTTTGAAAGGTGGTGGGTAAGTGTGCGGGCCCAATTTCGTCGCTACGTGTGTTTTGGGGCCCACTTTGGGCTCCCTGGCCCACGGGCTTAGGCTGTTTCAGGTAAAAGAGTAAATTATGATTAAAAGCTGTTTACGTGATTGCTCTAGCTTTGCTAATTTCTGACAATGTATAACACCAACAATTAAACTGTGTTTTTATTTGATAAGTTAATAATTCTTACATATATTGAGCTCAAATAATTTGTTTTAAAAATACCCTTAGATTTAACTTTTTACCCTAAACTTAGTGACAGTTAAGCCATTATATATATAAAAAATACCCTTAGATCATAAATATGATGCAAGTCATCTTTTAATTGATAGTGCATCAATCCACCTTCTAATGACAATTTTATTTATTAAATTTATTATAGTCATAAAAATAGAAGGTCATTAGAGTTGAAAGTTATACGCTAGTCCACTTGATACATTAAGTTTTAGGATAATAGTCAATTTACCGTCCAATTTTGATTTAGACTATAGTTTTAAGAATGCTTTATGTAGATTGATGCCTCTAAGAACAACTTTGAGATGTTGAAAGCTTACTCACATCTAACATAGTTTGGAGTAAGATCTAATAAATAATTAGAGATGTGTGTATAGATCTTCGATTTAATTAATCACTTTTAAAGAAATAACTAGATATATCAGTTTACACTTTGAGTCGGATCGTTATAGGTGACATCAAAGTTAACATGAGATTGTATTGGGTAGTGGGATATACCAAGAAAGAAAATGTCCAAGAAAAAAATTATATGGACAAAATTTCTTGAAAATAAAAGGGTGGAATAAATATAAGAAGTCTAAGAATCCTAAGAAAGGAATTTCGAGAATAAAATTTTTTAAAGGTAGGTGGATTGTAATAATGCATAAAAAGTAATCTCACATCTAACAAATTGTGGGTAATATTTAATATATAAGTGAGGATGTGTGTATATGTCTTCAACTTAATTAATTATTTTTAAAAGAAATGACGTCAGTTCCCACTTTGGCTCAGGTAATTACACCAGTGCCTTTCCTGAGTCTTCTAAATTGCCATGATGACTTTGTAGTGTACAACAATGCTTTGGGTATTGGACTTGGCTGTGTATTAATGTAGAGGGGCAAAGTGATAGTGTATGTATCCCAACACATGAAAGTCTACGAATGGAATTACCCGACACATGATTTGGAGTTGACAGTGGTGGTCTTTGCTCTCCAGATTTGGCACCACAACCTATATAGAGTGTCCTTCCAGCTCTACACTGATCATAAGAACTTAAAATATATCTTCACATAAAAGGAGCTTAATAGCAGATAGAGGTAATAACTTGAGTTCCTTGTTGACTATGATATTGATATTGAGATTGCCTATCACCCGAGTAAGGCAATTGTAGTGGTTGATGCTTTGAGTTGGAGGCCAGTGTCGTATATGGAGCAGATTGGGAGTGATGGGGATTTAGTATGATGATCAGAGGGCTGATGTGTCTGATAGAGAGTTGGTGGTAGTGATGGCCAAATTAGCAATCAGTCTGACAATGTTAGACTGAATCAAACAGGTATAGGATGACGATGAGCAGTAGGATAGATGGATGACACAGAGAGCACACCTTAGTTTGACTAGAGATGCTGATGGGTTTGTATGGATGAGAGGTTGGTTATACATGTTAGAGTTGATAGCACACTTCGATATCATATAGTATATTCTTCAGGAGGCGCACTATTTGAGATTCATGGTCCACTCTGGATCCGTAAAGATATATCATGATGTCTGCAGATCATATTGGTGGCCTGGGTTGAAAAAGGACATGCTTGACGTGGTGTTGAGATGTCTTGTTGGTAGCAAGTGAAGGCCAAACACATGAGACCTGGAGGAATGCTTCAGCTGTTGACGCTTCTTGAATGGAAGTAGGATTTTATCAGTTGCGATTTTTTCACGGGTTTACTACCTACATGTTTCCATCTTTATACAGTGTGGATGATCATACATCGGTTGGCAAAATCGGTCCCCTTCATTCTGATCATGAAGACTTATCCCTTGACTGCTTTGGTTGGATTGTGTAGGGATCAGATTATCTAGCTACATGAGGTGCCAAGAGAGATTGTGTTCAACCGAGATCCAAGGTTCATGTCTACATTCTGGACTTCGTTGTGGAAAGAGTTGGGCACAGAGACAAGGTTCAGTATTGCTTATCATTTCCAGATAGATGTGTAGTTAGAGCATACGATTCAAATCCTTGAGGATTTACTAATATCATGTGTACTTTGCTTTGGTAGTTCATGAGATGAGCATCTTCTGTTGGAAGAGTTTGCCTATAACAACAGTTATCATGTGAGCATTGATATGACTCCATTTGAGGTATTATATAGCAGACCCTATAGATATCCCATGTGTTGGCTTGAGGATGGACAACTGTTAGAAGTTGGTCTGGACATGTTATAGGATTCTCAGAGAGTTAATGAGACCATCTATCATCAGTTGAGGACAGGTCAGGATAGATAGCGCTCGTATGAAGATTAGAGGCGCCATGAGGTCAGCTTCGCTCCCAAAGATCCAACCTCCTGAAAGTCTTTCAGACCAAAGGAAGCATGAAATTTGAATAGGGAGGCAAGCTGATCCTGAGATACGTTGGTCTGTTTGAGGTGCTTGAGCAAGTAAGAGAGGTAGCCTATAGACTTGAGCAAATCCTTGAGGATTTGCTAAGAACATGTGTACTTCACTTTTGCAATTCGTGGGATGAGCATCTTTTATTGGCAGAGTTTGCCTATAATAACAATTATCATATCAACATCGATATGACTCCATTTGAGGCATTGTATAGCAAACTATATAGATATCCCATATGTTGGCTTGAGGATGGACATCTATTGGCAATTGGTCTGGAGATGTTACAAGATTCTCATAGAGTTATTGAGACCATCCATCATCGATTGAGGACAGGTCTGGACAGATAGCACTCGTATGCAGATTAGAGGTGCCATGAGGTTAGCTTTGCTCCCGGAGATCCCATCCTCTTGAAAATCTTTTGTCCAAAGGAAGAGTGAAATTTGGAAAGCAAGGCAAGTTGATCTTGAAATATATTGGTCTGTTTGAGGTGCTTGAGCAAGCTTGAGTGGTGGACTACAGACTTGCTCTTCTACCCTATTTATAAGCAGTGTATCCCGTGTTCCATGTTTCTCTCCGAAGGAGGTATGTTCCCTATTAGTCACACCATATCTCATACGAGGAGTTGGAGCTCTGTCCCAACCTATCATATGAGGAGGATGTTGTGTGGATCTTAAATAACAATTCGAAAACCTTTCATTGGAAAGGTCATGCCCAAGGTTTTGTGGTCCAGACGTGGCTTTGAAGAGATGACTTGGAAGTGTGAAGACAAGATGAGGCAACATTTCCCTAGATTGTTTGCTCCTACTGTTGCGTAGGTTAGCCTCCATTCCTTTCTCTTGCCTTGCTTCTAGCTTGCATCACTTGTTGTTGTTACTGCTGCATTATGTTTTGGGTGGTTGTTTCTCCTTAAGATAAATTTTGGAGACGAAATTTTCTTAAGGGGGTGTGGTTGTAATGCTCGACCCATTGGTTCGGGTTCAACCTGATTAGCGTGCAACCGGTCTCGTTCGATTAGGTTGGCACTATGCAAGTTCTCATATTTTGTTGTGGACTCTGTCGAGTTTTATTTCGTTGGCCCCAATTGTCAAGTCGTGGTCTTGTTATTGTTCTAAGTATTTAGCTAGCTCAGGGCCACATGTCGCGTTAGAGTTGTGTCGCATGCATTCTCGGTATACCCTTGAGCCCTACTCGCATGTTAGATATTGTCCAGACCCTCTTTCCTTCCTTTCCCTTCTTCTTCTTCCTCCTTCCTCTCCTCTTCTTTCCTCCCCTTTTTCTCTGCCATGGCTAAGTGTTGGGCGTAAAGGTGCCTCCTAGCACCTTTGTCCCCGCGCATGAAGTGCGCGTGCAGGAATTTCAGGGCAGCTCCCAAGGCCCCTTTTTCTCCCCTCCCCCTCTCTTTTTACCTTCTCCTCTCCTCTTGGCTGCCCCGCCTATTCCTTTTCCTCCCTCTTCCCCCACTTTTCCACCCTTCTCCTCCGCTTTTTCTCTTCCTTTTCCTCACCTTTCCTCCCCCTTCTCTTCCCCTTCCTCTGAGTATGCTTTTCTTCCCTTTTTCTTTGATTGTTTTGCATGATTCGTATTTTTTCATATAAAACTTGATAAAATCATGTAGTTCATTTCATTGATATCATTTTGGTATATTATTTAATATAGTTTCATGTTAGATCATTATGAAAATTTGATTTGTTTGGGTTGTATGTTGTACGTTTGTTGATTTTGTACAGTGAAACAAGACCTTAATCACTTAATAAAGGTTGTAATAATAGAAAACATTTGAACTTTATTAATCTGGTCCCCTTGGATCACGCACCAAATATTAATGAATTAAATAAGCAACATAATAATAATTTTTGTACTTGTTTAATTTTAAAACAAATCCACCATGTAAACTTAATTAATTTCAAAATGAAATTAATTATTTTAATTATTAAATGATAAAAAAATAATTAATAAAAATCATGATTTGCATTGATGGGTTGGGTGATTTTGACATCTCAATTTGCTCTGCAGGAACCAATCGAATCCATCCAATTTGACATCTTCAAGCCCCAGATCTCAATTTGCCTCAGTGATCTAACTGTTAGGTTACTAGATAATTTACTAATCAGATCATATTATTTTAATAATAATTTAAATTTTTGTGTTATCGTGTGTATGCTAGGTTATCTCAAGCTTAAGTGTCCAGATCCCCGGACACACCGACATCTTCTGATATATCAATTGCGCATGTTTAAGCCCATTTGATGTTCTTAAAATATCGACATCAAACTTATTATTTCAGCACATGGTTTCTTAAAATGTTTAGATTATTGCATAATATTAGAGTTCACGTACGAGCACAATTATCAGATCAAACTAGTTGCGTGTTATTTAAATTCCTGTAGCATGTTATGCATCCTGCATCTAGAGCCGTTCATGCATTGCACATATTCATCATACAAGATTGTGTAGCTGTCCGCATAGCTAGGCCATTCAGAGCTGGACTTGCTGAGGTAGGATGAGGAGCTCTTTTAAGTCTGTTAGGACTCTGTTCGGCTTGATCTTCTACTTAGCTCATGTGATTTAATTTATATTGTAGAGCGTAGTTAGTGTTGTCTTATTTGATTCCTCTACCTACAAGTCATGTAATCGATTTTTTGGATTAATAAAACCTCAAGGATGAGATCTCTTGATGAAATTCAAAAGTTATGAGATCCAGTTCAAAGTCGCACTTTAGCGCTATGAGATGATCATATCCAAACTTTATACATGTATTATGATTTCAGATTTTGACTTACATGCGAGATGGATGGGATGCGTGACATCACTGTAGGGCCTAGTCAGCACCCACCTGTGCTGCTTGATGATGGTCTGATATACGATATTAGCTTACAACATGCTAGCTATGAATATTTCACCAGTATTTCGGTATGTACGCCTTCATCAAGTATATCCAGACCGTACAGTACTGCAGTGATTATCAGTTAGGCCTTATTAGCCATATTACCTACATGTTACATTGAGATTCTATCTGGTTCTGTGTTTACAATTACTTATGATTATGATTAGGCCCTATTGACCATTTTCTTATAATCAGTGTGTTGTGAAGGAGTTATTATTTTTATTTCAGTTCCTCGTGGATATCTATTTTATCCGTTTGCAAGTATTGAGATTTTTCCTATTAGTTAATTGGGACTGAGTGACACTCATTGCTAATTCATTTTCATTTATTATGTATATGAGCAAGCTTGGAGTTGGCCGATGCAGATATGTAGATCATGAGGACTTTGGTGGATGCTTGGTGTCGACTTTTGTATTGTGGGCTTTTATTGTTTGGGTAGTGTCTCTTAGGGACTTGTTATAGCTAATATGTATGACATGTTGTGTTGATGTATTGAGACTTTGTATTATGTGATGGTGTTATGGTCATGTGACCTTGAGAATTGTGATGTGACCCATGCCGGCTTGGACCTCATGATACGATATTGTTATGGTTTACTAGCAATTGTTTACGTAATTGTATTTTCTTTATTTTGAAGACCAAAAACCTAAGACTATGCAAGTCTAACTTATTTTGTGCAGGTTTCTTTAAGCCCTAAAGTCCTAAAACTGATATTTAATAAATATCCAAAGATACAAAACTATGTTACTTGTGCAGATACACAGCGAAAAGAAGAAACATAAGTTGGCGGAGCTTTTGTGATTTTACTGTAATTTTAGGAGGAGGCCTTATGTGAAGGCTAGCCAAGCCCACAACCTGAAGAATGTAGAAGCTATGTTAAATGTAATGTGAATTATCTTGAAATGTGACCTAACGCTTTGAAAATGTATATGCAAATGCTAAATGATATTATGAGATGTTTTGTGATTGATTGATAATTATACAAGTTGTACTAATTTTTTCATCGTCCTATTTACAAGGGAGACTTTGTCAAATTTTCTCCAGAAACTTAATCTCATTTATAAATTTGACTCCTATAGGATCTCCTATTTGTATAAGTCTAACTATAGGTATCTTACATGCATTTTGACATTGTCTGCGCATTAGATCTCCTCAGTTTCCATCTTTTGATGCCTTGAGAGTGGTTAGGTCATTTCTTGTGCCAATTCTCCATTTTAGTGGGTTATGAATTAGCATCCCGAAATTTATCAATTTAATTTGGTTTGCTCTACGGGGTCAAATTGGGGTATTACATATCTCATGAGCTTAAAATTGTAATCAATTAATGATTGACTAACTCATTCTAGGATACCTATCCCTTATTGGCCATAGGTTGTACATAAGGATTGATACCAACTACTTAGAGAGTTCACAACATATTGAAGTGGTTTTCATCAAAAGGTCTCAATGAAAGTGTTGAACCTTCTTTGATGAGACAACAGTATAAACTATCTAAGTATAATTATAAGAGTCTACCCACTATCAATTGAATAAAGATCATCAAGATTCCAAATAAAGAAGTCTTAAAGAAATATGAAAGACCTTCCACATAGGCTTCGACAATCGAAGATGCAAAAGCATTTTGGAATGAATAAAGGACTTGGACTTCAGTTACACTTTGATCAAGACTTCGGCAATCGACGACTTGTGGTGTAGGCAAAGGAAGAAGAGGATTCAACCTTCTGGTTGGTCAATGGTTTGGCATCCGAAAACCCGATTGGTGAGAAGCTACACACTATCAGGCTTTGACCAATGTTCAATTGTGGGTTCAACAACCGAGAGCAAGAGGGAACCCTAGCATTGATGTGTCAAAAGAGTCAAGGACAACTTTTGCATACCTTCAGTCAAGGATTCGTTAACCAAAGAGGGTATGGGAACCCTATGACAAATGTAGCGAAAGGAAGTCTGAAGTTGAGGAAACTTTGGCAAAGCTTTGGTCGCAAGTTCAGCAACCAGAGATGATGTGACCAGTTTAAGTGAATGATCAAAAGATGTTTGATCAATTGTTCAATAGCTGATAGTTATGAAAAAGTTGATAAAACTATTCTTTAGAAAAAGCATATGAGAGGGTTTTAAACTCCAACACTACTATTTTGGGAAGGTGTTGGATGAAGTTGGAGGGAGTATCTTGACATGCCTTGGATGATGTTGAACCCTAGAACACCCTTGAAAGATTTGCAAAGCTCAAGCTTGTGTTAGGATTGACTTTACCTACCATGTAATCTTGAGTTGTGATTGCATCTCAAGTGTTTGAACTTGTTTTGTAAGCTCTCAAGGTGTTGAAAGTGTGTGTGATCACTTAGCTTAGAAAATGAGGGTGCTTTGATAGAAGACTCCTTTAGTTCAAGGTGTGATTTTGTGAAGGGATGCGTAGCTTTAAGTGGTGATTGTTCTAAGGATGATTGGAGTTAGTTGCAAGATTCCTTAGCAATTAGGAGGTACTTAAGAAAGAAGGCTTATAATTCGCAAAGTTCCTTGGTACTTGGTGTATGTAGAGGATGACTTGCTGGAGGCTCTTAAGAGGTTAGGAATGCAAACTTCCTTGGCATTTGGTGGGTGTTTAAGAATGAGGGTTTGTATGTACAAGGTTCCTTAGCACTTGATATTTATGAAGTATAAGCTAGTTGTCACAGTGAAGCTACGAAGACCTTGGTAGACTAAAAAGGAGAAATACTAGTTGAAAACCTCTTTAAAAATCTTTATGTCTTCTCTCTTCCCTTCTATCTTAGTGTTTATTGTTTTAATTTGATTCACTTGCTTACACTCTTCTTAAGCTCCTTTGTGTTTGTCTTGCTCGATTCATAGAGCTAAATAAATCAAAGTCAAAATTACTTAGTAACTTGAATGGTTTGATAAGTTCCCCAAAGTAAATACCTTTATAAGTTTGAACTTATATAACCTCACACACCAACTATTTAGGTTCATTATATTGCCTTGTTTATCACTCACTTATGTTTATTTTGATTATCTATTTGTGATTATGTTTTTTTTCTTCTTTGTTTTCCACATGGTACCCAAAGAGTGTCGAGGCATGGACCCCAAATTAGGAATCCATGTAATTACAAATGACAAATTTTTTAATTGGTAGATGTTCTTCCTAACATAAATCATCTTCTTTTATCTGAGCATGAGACCAACAATGCAGAAGCACTAGTAGAGTTGTGATTATCTTTTTATTGTGCTTAAATAGTTTTTACTTTAGTTTACACTTGCAAGGGTTTAAGTATTCTGTGGATCTAACTCTTTTGTTAAGTGTTTGTAGTTAGCTTTTTACACATAAACGCCTTCAGCCTTATAATATATTTTAATGTTATATATGCTTCTAAAACTCACTTGTTTTGGTCTCTTTAGTTCTTTTCAAGCCTTCAAGGTTGTGATATTTAATGGATATATAGAGATAACTTGAGCCGTTCATGTGACAATTGAAAATACAAATAATATTTTCCTTTTGCATTAGGTTGGTTTTAAGGCAAGAATTCGTGACTACTAGCCGCAACTCTTACACTGTGCCTTGTGAAGCAAGAACTCTTATCTAATGTGTTAGGGCTCGCTTCATTGTCATATGCTTTTTTAATTACATAAAAAATCATTTATGAAGAGCTTAATCTCCATGGATGTGTTATGAATATGAAATTATTTGTACTCAATATCGATCAAAGGCTTAATCTATGTGTAAATTTTAGATAGTTCATTACTTCTCCTAAAATATCAGAACTCTTAAAAAAGAGAAACATTTGATATTTATTGACACTTCCTATCATGTTTAGGAAAATTTTTTTATGATTTAACTCTGGAACAAGCCTAGGGCCAACATCTATTAGGCATAACATAAGACAAATTAATATTACTCTTTGCATATACTTCTTCCAAGAATCGCACCACCCCCAATTTTATATAATTGATCATTTACCTCAATAGTTCAATCTCTTAAAAAAGAAATCATTTAATATTAAATTTACCACAAATAACCATAGACAGAGCAAATTACATAATAAAATCAAGGCCTTTGACCTTTGCCTATGAATTCAAACCATAGAGCCATAATACATGGTTTATAAAATTATATGATTGATTTTTTAATCAAATAGTTTTTTGAGAAGAAGATTTTCTCGAGTATATTGTATTTGATACTAATAGAATAAGAACCTCGTTGAAAATTATTAAAAAGAGAGGCAGTAGAACTAAGTCAAGATGATATAAACTACTAGTTCTAATACCTAATTACTGGAATCACTTAACTTTTTTTTCAAGGAAATAACATCATTCATTAAATTAACAATAGAAAAATTCACCGACTTGGGTATCCACACCATGGTTACAAAAATTGGCCGATTCCAACTCGACTGATTTAAATCTGATCAGAATGATTCTGATTAAAAAATATATACAAATTGGTCATGGTCAAATATCGATTTGTGAATTGGCTGGTTTGAGCCGATTCAAGAGAGTGGCAAAAGGGGTGGGGTGTAAAACCCACGATTCGAGTCAGGATTTTATATTCAGAACCGGTCGGTTCGACCGTTATTTTCAAGTCGAGTCAGTTTCAGAACACGTGTACTGAGCTGACACCGGTCTTGTGTCTGAGCCATGAGGGTCATGTGTACCCAAATATATGATGATAACGTCATGAACACAGCAGAAAAGAATGAGTTATCAGAATATATGAGAGTATGCAGTTCATTTTTTTTTATTATGATATATAATGGATCGTAGAATTAGTTTTAGGCCGTTTACCGCGTTAGGACGCGTTACGGGCATTTTGAGTAGGTTGATAGTTCTAGAGCATATCATTATGATTTTTTTGGTGTTGTTTGATTTTACGGGATTTTTCTCGATTTTTATGAATTTTTTAGGATTTAATATGACTTGGTTATTATACTTAACTCGAACCGGAGACGAGTCAAGTCTTAATTACAAGTTTGCCACCCAACCATTTCTTCTCCACCCCCGACCTTTTCTCCCCCTACGCCCAAACCCTAGCCGCCGCGCCGCCCCTGTTCGCGCGCCACCGCCGCCACGGCTGATGCCGCCTGGCTGTCGATCGACGCCGCCCAGCCCGGCCACGGCGTCGCCCCTGCCGCCCCGACCAAGCCCGGCCACGAGCTGGCCGCCGCGACGCGAGGAATCACCGTGGTGACGCAGCGCTTGCGTCGCCGATCGCGCAGCCGCCGACCGTCGCCACCACGATCAGGTGGTCGGCTCGACGTCCTCGACCCCTCAGCTGCCTTTCCCGACCGGAGCGGAGGCCATCACCGGCCTAGCCGGCCGGATCTAGCGACCCATCGCCGCCGCTCCATCTTATGCATTTTTCGGCGAGCTACCACCTCCGTTGGCCGCGTTGACCTCGTAGATGAGTCGGGCTCGCCGAGCCGGTTCCGAGGGTACACAACACGACCACTTTCCGGCCAGTATACGCCGCCGGCGATTGTCGCCGGAAAACCATCGGAAGCCGCCGGAAAACCGCCAGCAGCTGTCGGAAAACCGCCAAAAATCGGAATTTCGAATTCACTGGAATTCACTGAATTCATTGGAATTCACTGGAATTCATCGGATCTTCCGCGGGGCTCACCCAGTCGAGCCCGATCGAGCTTCGGACGCCGATGAGCGCCGAATTTGAGTTCCGAGACACGCGACGGAACCCTAACCGTCGCCGATTGTCGACAACGTGAGGTATAATTACCTCCGATTGATTTATTTAAAATTGATGATAATTGTTAGCATAGCATGCTAGGGTTGATTAATTATCATGATTAATGTCTTGACCATGAATAAAGTAAAGATGTGCATGATGAGATTATTAGTGAATGAAGTAAGTGATCTAATGAGATGAATTCTGTATGAGCATGTTAATCTAGTACGATGCAACTTAGAAGAACAGAATAAAATATGGTATGAATAGTTTGAGTTAGGATTATTTACTCTTATAATTATCTGATTGTTATTTTGATGGATGATCTTGTGGTTGCATTGTGTGTGATTCATTGATTTTGATGCATCATGTAGTTAGTGGGCGTTAGTATTTAGTTTTGATGTGTAGGTGCGGAGTAGGAGCTCACCGCGTAGGTGCGATGACACGCTTGGAGCTTCTACCAGGTCCGTTAGGACTTCTCTCCATGGTTGCATGAATCGGAATCGGAATCGGAATCGGTTTTCCAGGGAGTCGGAATCGGAATCGGAATCGGTCTGAATCGGCCAAGAATCGGTTCAGTTGAATCGGTCCAAATTAATTTAATCGGTCATATATAATAATTTGACAATTTATAATATAAATATATTAAAATTAGGTATTGATGTTATTTTGATATTATTCTGTATATTATAGTTTCTGATATTTTTAAATATTTTTTAAGATTTTTAAATTATTTAGAATTAATTATTATTTTTGACTCGAGTTAGACTCGAGTCAACTTTTAATTACGAGAATGCCACTCTTTACCCCCGCCGCCGCCGGCCCGGTCGGCGGCGAGTCTCGAGGCGGCGATGTCGGAGGATGTCGGCAGCCCGGTCGGACGAACAGTCAGCGGCCCGCAGCCGGCAGCGAGGCGGCCCGGAGCGGCGGCGAGTCGGCGGCGAGTCGCGGCGATTCGTGCGTCACAGCCCGATTCGGTCCGGCCACACTTCGGCGGCGACGTTGCGAGGTCGGCGGCGAGGTCGGTAGCCCGGTCGGCGGCGAGCCCGGAGTCGGGGAGCACGGCGGAGGGCGGAAACGGGGCGGCGGCGGGCGGACGAGCGGCGGCGGCGCGGGGGAGCGGGTTTGATTTTAGGTTTTTAAAATCCAAATTACCATTTTACCCATGCTTAAATAATTTAATAAAAATCATACCTAGGGTATTTTAGTAATTTCATTAAAAAAACCGATTCCGATTTAAATCGGCCGATTCCGATTCCGAGTTAAATCGGTCGGAATCGGCCCGAAATCGGATCGGCATCGCGCCGATCCGATTTAAATCGGCCGATTCCGCACGGAATCGGCCGATTCGTGCAACAGTGCTTCTCTCTGATTTTTATGATCTTTTCTATTGTATGTTTGATTTATTGTCTGCAGGACGGGTTAAGTGGCGTTTTATTGGATCCCACTTAACTCGGGCCATTTAACCGAACATTTTCCGGATTAATAACCCTCGAGGATGAGATCCCTCGAGGTTGATTTCGAAAACAAGATCCACCAAAAGTTGCCTTCGGGCCTATTATATAAATCCCTACCCAGCCCTATATATATGTAGTTTTCGCGTTTTCAGTGAGACGAGAGACGGAGAAATCGACTGCACGTACCATGCAGAGGATGCCGTGACAGTCAAAGCGGGCTCTGGATTAGTGCCAGCGGACTGTTCCATTCCCGAGGGATCCTGACAACTCCGCATTTGAGTTCCTCACACCTGGAGAACGTGGAGGTTTACGGGTACTGTTTAGTACAGCGCATGTCCGGACTTGTGGTTCAAAGGGTACTAAAGGCGACTGCCTGAGAGTACTCGGCCTTCGTGCTCAAGGCCAGGAGAAATATGGAGGTAAGGAGAGGGCTTAGGATAAAGTTTCACGAGAAGTACTGAAAAAGAAGTGCCGAGAGCGGCACAGTACCAGCAGCAGATCAGTAGGTTCGGGATGCTACTGGGTCTGCAGCCCAGTGGCTCCTCAGTAGTGCCCTTCAGAGTGTTCACGTGGAGTATATGATGTTTTCTTTCATATGAGAGTTTGCTCTCATAGCCAGCTTGTTATAGTTATTTTATTTTTCCGGACCAGTAACACTTGTTACTGACGTGTTTTTATACTATATGTAGGTAATAATCACGAGTTGGAGGAGCCAGCTTGGACGGAGGAGCAATGAGGTCTTGTACACACACACATGTTAGATTTCTGAATGTTTAATTTTGTGTTATTATGTTATTATATTGTGAATGATATGTTCAAATGCATGAGACATGATAGAATGTGAACATGATCAGAGATGCGCAGCGGAAGCGTGGTGGGTTGAAACCCCAGCTTCAGAATGAATTCATAAGATGTTAGATTTTGTGTGAATGAAATTATGGATGCATGTGTATACATTTATATATATATATATATATTATTTTGACAGGGTGGGCCCATAATTGCACTTTTAGGGGAGACCCTGTCTGTTTTATTTCAGAATTTTTATCGTAATTGTAATGATGTGAAATTTAGGTTGCATGTCATCCATGTAGTATCATGTTAGGGTTTTATGCATTTATCCATGCATGACAAGTCGTATCTACATCTTAAGACGCCGAGATTGGATCCGTATGAGTTAGGTTCGGGTTAGCCGACCTAACCGGGGCTGGTAACATGCCAGTTCGGTTCACGAGTGTGAACCGGATTTGGGGTGTTACAAGGGGGTGTGACGCAAAGGGGGGCGACGACGGGGTGGGCAGTGATGGTGGGGGATGGGACAGCGGCGGGGGCGAATTGGTGGAAAAAATGGTCGGTGGCATTCTCGTAATTAAAAGTTGATTCGAATCTAACTCGAGTTAAAAATAATAGCTAACTCCAAATAATTCAAAAAAATTTAGAAAAATACGAAAAAATACTATATAATATAATATACACTATAATATTAAAATAATATATTATATAACTAATAACTCACTTTTGATGAATTAGTTTATTTCAATGACTCCTTTCCCATCCGATTCAATATCCGATTCTATTTTTTACAACTATGATTCACACAACTAAGATATTGTGTTCATTACAAAAGTGCCGAAGTCAATCAATAAAATAATTTGTAAAAAGGGCATCTCCGTATACTTCACATTTGTTGAATGCTTTCACAAGAGCTAAACAATCCGTAAAGATCGTTTCTATTCACTAAACTTCTAAGTTGCTTACACGTCCAACCAGGATGTTCAGATCGTTATTATAACGAGGATGAGGTCGTTAATCAGCTCAAGAGTGAAGACCTCAATTTGTGGGCCTGTCGTCATACCGCTAAGGCTGAAAAATGCTACCAAACCACACTGTACTTTATATCCTTTTAACCTTTTAATTGAGCAAGAAATGTATGGAACTTGTAGCATTCCGCATACTAAGGTGCTAAGGCATAGTCCTACCTTGTGATTGGATTTGGGTAAGATTGGGATGACAAAATTGATATGCCGATGGAGAGGGCTCAATTAAAGAAGTGCCCACAGACTGTTAATCAATCAAATTCATAATAAAGCGATACGGTCGGCGGTCTCTTTATCATGAGGTAAGGGATTATTCTCCCCTTTGTGGAGGCACTTTAGATGTCATGGGATGTCATTAGCAATCATCCTTTTCTTTGTAGGGACAGACACCCAATTGAATCACCATCCACCTTCAAAGTCCCGAAGTCTTTTAACGAATGTGCGTTCTTTCCGCTTTTCATATCTTCGCTAGACAACTGATTCGGATGCATTTGCTTGGTCATTGATTTGGAGGCAGGCACAACGTTTGTCATCGGAGTCCAGACAGATTGTATGGTCTGTCCAGTAAGACAAATTCTCGCTTGCTCGCGACCTTAAAGAAACTGCCAAATACCCGTATTATAACTGCCCAATCACTGTAAATTACAAAAATATTCTGAAAATTTTTCCAGCTCAAACAGACCAACTACTACACTGCGCCTTCGAAGCCAAGCGGAAGCGTGGTCTAAAACCTACGTTCATCTTCAGAACCGACGGCTGATGAAGTTTTAACCGGTTTAATAAAGGTTCTAAATTTTAACCATTATTTACGTAACAAATTTTAAACTAACAAAAATTTTCGCCTATCGTGGCTGTAAATACTAACAGCTCAATGAATAGCTTTCAACTTAATTTTTTTTACCATTTATTTTATTATTTGTTTTTGGTAAAAAATTATTATCATTTTATACCATCTTAAATCAGACTGGTTAATAAAAACGTAAACGATTTACTGCCACATTTCTCACGCCCGTTCTCGGGTCCTCTACAACACTCGGAGACAAACACTACTCATTTTTTATGTAATTTTAATAACACTAAGTGAATAGTTATCATCCACTCAAAATTACTTATTTATTACAAAGAAAACCAATCATTGTCATGATGAATAACATACATTTTTATAAATGACAATTTTAATTAAAAGAAGTGAATTATTCAGGTAATTTTTACCCACTTTTTATAAATAAAAATTACCTACTCAAAAAGAAAAAATAGTAATTTCCCTCCCCAAAAGCAAGGCGTGGGAAAAGGGATAGCTAAAAAATCTTTCCTGGCATATATGACCAGCCCACACACTACGATATAAGTATTTATAGGAAAAGTAACAACTCTTAACCAACATTCTAATCTGAGGTCCAACAAATAACTAACCGATTCAATTCCAGAATAGAAAAACTATCATAAACACACACAGTACACAAAAATATGTCAAAATAACAAAAATAACACAAAGAAATGTAATACAACTTTTCTTCCTTCATATGACACACACAACCCCTGTTCCCTCCCCAACCCAATAATCAAAACTCCACATCCATATCTTAATATTTTGGGATGGGTAAGGTTACTAATTGAGCGAGCCAACTCGTGAATATTTAACGTTCAGTTCAGCTTGACTTGACTCGAAACTAGACATTTAAATGCCCAAACTTGAACTCGACTCAAACTCAAATCTTACGAGCTGAACTTGAACAAAGTCGTGTTCGATTCGACTCGACTCAGTTATAACTCAAACTCTGACTCGTAGCTCGAATCAAACTCAACTCAATAAAATAATATAATAATATAATTTTTATATTATATTTTATTTATATATACATATATAATATAATAATAAAAAATGAGATAGTTGAAATGATAAATATTCAAATTGATGACCTCAAAGGTTATGGGTTTAATCTATATATTGATTGCATTTTTTGTAAGTGAAGCTTTTTGAGTGAGGACTTTTGACCTCGAGTTGAGTTTGAACGAATTTACAGTGCAAACAACAAATTAATCATGAGAAAATATAAGAGATCATAAATTTTGTGGAATAAATGACGTATGCAAATGTCATCCTATCATTGTGAACAAATGGTAAACTTATTGTTGCAAGCGATTATTTTACTACATGATAGATGATAAATATATAGATATAATAATAAACGATGGCATTCCAATGAAAATACAATATATTTTTTAAAATTTATAAATGACCATCTACTGCAGCATTAAGGACACAAAAACGGGTTTTACTTCAAGCCCCTTTAAATTGTAAATAAAGTTGAGCACAAAAACGTCACGCAGTTAAACTTCTTACCATGCAAAAATTGATTTGGAAGCCTGCAATACGCTTCAACTATACAAATCTGAGATTTTCTGCTGGGCAAGTGAAACTATCAAGCGATTGCCGTGAAAAGTTGCGACTGAATCATAAATGCAAGAGTACCTTGGAGAAGAGTGTCGTCAACATAACCCACTGGTTTTGTATGAACATGGGCAAGTTCCTACTCTGATGTTAAGATAAATTCTGCCACACTTGGACCGAAGGTGAGATGCAACAAATGACACACAACAGGCAATTTCCACAAATTCATTACAAACAGAATCAAAGTCTCGTTACAAAATGGACATAAAAAGGCAATTTTACTACATGAATTGAGAAGCCAATATTAGAAGACATCCTGGAACAGAAAGATTAACGTTAAGTGTACTACCATATTCTCACACCCGCCTGCGCATCCGCCGAGGGTCCGACTCTAAGGCATCCATTAAATTAAGGCCAACATTGCTGCTCCCAGACCGCTTTCGGCACAAGAGACCACCATCATCAACAGTAGCAACAGTCTGCAAAAGCTCCGATAAGAGTGCCGGAAATGACTCCTCAAGGTGCCCGAAGCCTTCAGACTGCATCACCACTGCAGTATAGAAACTTTAATCAGGTATTATAAGCAAAAATAATCTACTAGGTACCATTTCTATGCATCTAGAAAACAGGTTGTAATTGTACTATTTACTTGCTCACATCTCAAATTTCTACTCACAAGCTACTTAGTAAACAAAATTTGTTTGACAAAACATAAATGATGCACATGCAACGGAGAGGACGAATATAATCACTGCAAAGGAACTATTAAAAAAAATTATCAAGAAAATTAAAAAGCAAAAAAACACGTTTATATATGTGTTTTATGCTATTGTAATTAACCGCAATATAGAAGCAACAAAGCTTATTCTAGCAACAAAGGAGCACTAGCTTCAATTAGCCATTCAGGTAATCATATTACTACATACTTTTTACGTGCAAAGAATTTGAGAACAGGTAAATCAGTCCAAATTAGCTAAAAACACAGTTAGTCCAATCTGTGTAAAACCATTTATATGCCAGAAACAAATCAAGACCTTTTCACTGATCAACATTTAAGTATCATATGCTCCTGCCCTTAAAGACATCCACTTACTGTAAAAGATGAAGAGATAAATCAAAAGCACAAACATGATACACAAGAGTGAAATGCTACATATTTAGAATCATAATACATTAAACACCCATTTAAGAAGAATTATGACATATACCAGCATATAAAGGCCCAAGCAACTAAACGTTTTGAAACATCATGTTGGAGCCGTTTATGCCTCTTGAGAGCAGTATACAGATGTTTTGACTTGTAGAGCTCATGGGTGAGTATCTTATTATACTTGAATTTAAGTTTAGCTCATAGGTAAGTGTCTTACTATGTCCGAATTTTATGGAGAAAATCAATGATTTATAACGTAGATTGTTCGCTACTTATAGAGCTGTATCTTTAAATAAAGGAAAAAGGGGTAACTCATATAGTGTTACACCATATACTCTCCTATATCCTTCTCGCCTTCTAACAATTTAATGTTGACTATTCCAATATACATTTTCTACATGGTATAAAGCCATCGATTTTGAGAGAAGCTCTTAGGGAAGGGAGGTTACATCTTAAGTTCCACTTCATTCCCTCACCTGATTTCTGATTTGTGTGTTTTGTTTTAATTATCTCATCTACTACTGATTTGAGTGTTTTGTTTTAGTTATCTCATCTACTTCTGTCTGTTTGTTTGGAAGATAAAAGCTTCCTGCTTTCCTGGTCTACATGTGGATTACAGCCAAAGTAGAATGATAGGCTCTGCTAGTCAATCTATACATAGATGCTTATTTTGAAGATCGTCCACGTTTCTGCTCTCTACTATCATCGTCTTCTGGCTGAAGATGAGCTTCTCATTGTGGTTGCTGCTGATATGTATTTTCTTGGCCAAGTTGGTGCTCAATGTTGCCGTCTCTAGTAGCTTGATGTTATTTCTAACTAGCTTTTGCAACGGATTGCTGCAACAAAACATTTCACGTTAAGTTTTGAGGGTACTTCTTGTTGTTGACCTTCTTGTCGTTAAGGGGTGACATCTCCTTCAAGATTTGTTTCCAAGCCATGTCTCTCAGTCACAGCTTGAGGGGGTACGCTGGAGTATTTCATGTTCTGGTGTCTCCATGAGAAGCATTTAGATGTTTGACTTGCTCTCCTTGTGTATTTCTATTTAAATTCAACAGTTAGGATAGTGTCCTATTAAGTGATTTTGTGGACAAAAATAAGTGGTTTTACGTTGAGATTGTTATCTCATTGTAGTGTTGTAAATTTCTTTTCTATAAATAAAGGAACAGAGGGGTGTAACTCATATCAAGGTTTGCAATATCAGATTTTCGTATCAATTCGTATGCTAATTTGATCGAGATATCGGAAATAGGTCAGCAATTTTTGAAATTTTGTGATGTTTATAAATAAACTATTATAAGTTGAAAATAATTATTTATATTTTCTGAATGCAAATATGATCAATTCACATTAAGGAAGACCAAACAAGAAGCCTACTCAATTAGAAGACAAAATACAAGTCCAGTAAGTTAAGAAAAACTAACTTTTTTTGCAGAGAAAGACAATAACATAAATTAAGATTTTTATTAACATGCTTGAAGTGTTTTGCAATGATAACTGATTATGATTAAACTAATATGGTTATTGATGTAGGACAGATTAAAATAATATCTGTTTTTGTTTCTAATAAATTAGTTAGTTTGGTTACTTTTAGGATGTTCTGTGTAATTTTTATATTTTTTACGGTTTTCATGTAATTTGTCATTTTTATTTGGGATTTTTGGTAGGCTATATTATATATGAGTCTTTCACCATTCAAAGTTTAATTTTTGATGAGCGGAAGTCATGAAGCTTTGATGGAATCCAAATTTTATCTCCTAGCCTCCCGAAATTTTTCATGAATTGTTGGTTCTACTCATCTTCGTCCATCTTCCAAATCATTGGGTTTCACTATCTTGCTACCCTATATTCTACCCTCATTCCTATCCAATTATTTGTCCTTTCCAATCCCGCTCCCATTTGCTATCAGTTATCAGCAACATAGTTCATAAACTAATATAGTTTCTAGCTTACTTAGTTAATATAAATCAACTAATAGTGATAAGCTAATCATAATCCTCCAAACAAGATAATTTAAAAACAAATCCACTAAACAACATTAAAAAATAAATTGCACAGCAATTTATAAGTTCAGGCAATTAAGGTAAACAAGGTAAATTTAATGGGCAAGCAAATAATTACGGCAGCAATCAACTAAAGTTAGTTTCCAACAAAGTAAATGAGCTTGCAAATAATGTGGGTTAATGGGCCAGAATAAGATGAGAAAAAACTATAGTGTGCGATCCCCAAATAATAAGTCCCACACCCAATACCTACTAAAGAAAGATCTAGTATATACGTAAGGATGTGTTCATAATCTTCAACTTTAGCTAACTACTTTTAAAAAATGATTAGGCCTGTCAATTTGCACATAAGCCGAGTTATTACAAATGGCAACCCAGGACCATATTAGATGATAGGGTGTACAAGACACATATTAGGCTCATGAGCCTTGGACAAAAATTTCAAGGACGGAATTTCCTTGTGAGTAAAATGTAATACCCCCAAAATCAACATTGGGCCATAAATACGACTGACATGGCAAACCATGATTCAAATACACCAAATACCATTCTCCTGTTCTTTTTCTCTTCCTGGAATGCAATGTTGATGATCTTAATATTATTTTACGGACATCATAACTGCAAAAATTCACTCAATAATAAAAAAACATATTTCAAATCAAGTTTTGCTAATCACATGCATGTGACTATACCTCCACATATACTAATTATACCAACATAAATAACTGCATCAGGTTTTGAAGAGCATTTATCAGTCCCATGAGGGTGACAAATGCTAGAAGGCTCCAATGACAATCAATGCAGAGTAGAAGAAGAGTTATCTTTGAAGCTATATGACTATATAAACTACTAATTTGGGTTCTAAAAGCAAGACTTTCAACAAATCCATCAAATACTAGACTATCTAGCTCTTTGCCCTTAAATATTAAAAGTGGCAAAAGTGCCACAAATTTTCTTTCCACAATAGATGTGAATACAGCTTAAGGTCCATATACAGTTTTCATTATCTTGTACTACCACATAAAGAAAGCAGATATTGTTCGTGTCTTACAGAGTAAACACACCTCCGAGATTTCTGTGCGACACAGCGAACTTTAGACAGACAGATTTCAGATGATGACAGTTGTGTTGCTCAGCAAGCGCAAGGGTAGTTGCCACTGTTTCAGCCATAACTTCTTCACATAATTTCGCCTCACACAATAATTTTAGCCGGTCCAATCCATAAAGATCCGCTGCAGCAAGAAGATGTACTATTATTGTAGATGAGCAAGCAGATGAGCAAGTAGATGAACAAGAGGAGGTTGATCCCGTCAGTTCATGCAAATCAGGTAGTGAGTCGGCGTATATGAAGTGCAACATGGCCTGCATGGATGAAGAGAAAGACATATATCAGCACAAGACAGTTAATGACCAAAAATACAAGAAGATACCATGTTCTAAAAACATATCAATAACATCCCTGCAAAAAAATGAAAATTCCATGTACTAATAAATACTCATTCAGATACTCCTTTCACAAAGAAAACGTAGTTGCAATAAGCACAAGCATAAGAACACAGTATTGCCCTAAGAAAGTAACATAACGCTAAAGGACATCAAGTACAACCTATCAAGATTGCTTGTGAATAAACAATGCAAGCTAAAATACATAAATATACAAGAACAACTAGACTTGAATTTGGGATGGAGCCACACCTTAAAAACAGGAGGAGCTACGTCTTCCACAACAACTTTATCCACGTTAGGATTCCCAATAGGACCAAAGAACTGGGCTTGAAATACCGGAGATCTAGCAGCAAGAATCAGTTTGTGAGCTTTAAAAGTCTCCTCGCCAATCTCAAAAACTATGTCAGAGGCGATTCCAGAATCTAAAAGCCCTTTAAAGGAATGTTCCATGTCAGTAGGAGGAACAGAGATAGAAAACTCTTTGGGTCGTTCAATTCTGGTTCTCACAACACCCACAGTACATCGGAGCACGAGGCAATCGTCCTTTATGTAATCTGAAGTCTCCAATGCCGACCGTCTGAAGAAACGCTTATAGCCCCTACATACAAAAAAATACACATCAATAACCACACAAATCCAAATAGAGAGTAGAAATTGCAGCTTCTGAAGATCAGGACTATCCATAACCAACAAGGGAATTCCAATCAATGCTGGAAATAAAATCCAGCTAGGAAAGTTCAAAATTCCGGTACACTAAACATATTATTGGACACCACAACCCCCCAATCCGATACAACCACCATGCAACACAAACTAAGAATGCGCTACTCCATGTGTGTACATCTAAAATAAAGCAAGGTAGCATGTTTGGGCTCCAAACCTACTTTTCCACAAACATTTATATCAAATAATAACAACAACTACATGATTCAAAATATTAGTCAGTCAGAGGTCTAAAACACAACATAAATCCCATAAAATGCACACCCTAAAAAGATGATTGCAAGAACCATATAACATAATTAGAATACTACTGAATTCCAATTCCAAACACATACAACATTGATCAACCATTAAAGGCAGCGCTAACAAGAAGCACGCACCACATGCTCCCCCTGTATTTCAACGTATAAGGGCCACTTTCCAGAGCACGATCAAAGTGGCTATGAACCTTGTGCTTCCCATTCCCGCTCTGATCCAACAAGGTCAGCTCGAACAACGCCCGAACATCCGTCCCATCGTTGGCCAAAGCGATGAACACCGACACATTCATGCAATTGTCCTCGGGGTTCTTCCCGTCCGGGTAGAAGTAGATGGCCCAGTCGTAGCCTCCGACGGTGAAGACGTCGCTCGAAATGTACTTGCCCGGCCCCATCCCCTTGGCCAGCGAGTACCCCTTGATCGTATACAGGTGGGAGCCGTCGGTCGTCTCGTTCACCGACCGCGAACACGACTCGTTCGCCGACGCGGCCTTCGGCACGACGCGGGGCGGCGTCGCCTGCACCAGGTCGTCCATCGGCTCCTCCATTGTCCCCAATTGCCCCCGGCGCTAGCTAACCTTAGCTCGGAATTAGAGGAGGGGAGAAATTGGGTCAGGCAGGGAGAGGGGGCCGGCGGCGGGGTTCGATTTTTCGACCGGCGGCGCGGCCTGGCCGGAGAAGGTTGTCGTTGGGGGGAGATGTGGGTGTTGGGATTGGGATTGGGATTTGGGAGGGAGTCGGTGGAGAGATGCGAAGAGTCCATATTTAGGGGACGCCAATGGGGCCTTTTTGGGTATTGCCAGCTAGGGCGGTGTAATCCTACTTGTTTCGACTTACGTTCCGACATGTTAAGTAGATAGATAGATACGTGGTTGGAAAGGTTTACCTTGCGTGCTGCGAATTTTGGATATTATTTTTAGTAAAATAAAATAAAAATAAAAATAAAAATAAAAAGGTGGTGCATAGGTGTTTGGTAGAGCATATGTTAAATAAACAAAATGTATGAGTTTTTTTGAAGAAAACATGAGAAAAATAAAAATGAGTTATGGCAAGAGAGATATAAGAGTGCCAAGGGAAGATTCTTGTGCCGTGGCAAGACGGAGAGGGGAGACATGGTCGGGGGTGTGTGGCAGAGAGAGAACTCAAAGAAAATAAATTTTGTCAAACATAATTCTAATAGCTTTTGTAGAAAAAAAATTTCTTTCATTTTTTCTTCGTTATCAAAACTTCTTAAGAAGCCAAAGGAAAAAGCATAAACGGTAACCAAACACACTACTATATATTATTGTTTGAGCAAACATTTTCGGGTGCCCTCATCCTACGAAGGACTCTGACGTAGGTTACACACGTGATAAGATTGAAGGTTTACCCAAGACACTCTTGCTATTGAAGTTAAAAGTTTTAACTATCAATACAAG
>JAURVB010003175.1:0-13930 GCA_033002965.1 Piper betle | reverse complement strand
GTATAATAGATAAAACAAATCAAGTACATTCCACCATTTTCATATATTTATTTTAATATGCGGTGGAGCGATTCCGCTATACTCCAAAACAATGCGGAGGAGGTGTCCGCTGTGATCCGCACACCCCGGCCGTAGCCTTTTTATGGGGAGGCTACCACTACCGTCTCCAGTGCCAGTGCCTCGCACACCCCGGCCGTAGCCTTTTTGTGGGGTAGCTATCACTGCACTCAGGTGATTGCTATGCCCCGTTTGTGGGGAAGCTCTCACTACCAATTCTAGTGCCAGTGCCTCGCACACCCCGGCCGTAGCCTTTTTATGGGGAGGCTATCACTGCACTCCAGTGTCAATGCCTTGCACACCCCGGCCGGAGCCTTTTTGTGGGGCGGCTATCACTACACTCAGGTGATCGCTATGCCCCGTTTGTGGGGAAGCTCTCACTGCCAACTCTAGTGCTAGTGCCTCACACACCCCGGCCGTAGCCTTTTTATGGGGCGGCTATCACTGCACTCAGTGTCAGTGCCTCACACACCCCGGCCGTAGCCTTTTTATGGGGCGGCAATCACTGCACTCTAGTGCGATGGAGGAATCGCTGTGCCTCACTCACCCCGGCCGTAGCCTTTTTATGGGGCGGCTATCACTACTCCAAAACAATATCGATGCATTACAAGATTCACACACATAACACGACCCAGTGTCGGACTGAGTCAATTCTTTAACCCCGGTTGCACTTCGTGCATGGTGGTCGAATCTGGGCTCAGGCCGACCTAGGCTACCAACAAGGAAAATACGATGTTCTACCTATTATACGTACCTGACTTGCGGGTTCGTCCGACTGTAATCCGCTAACCCTAATATGAACGGGGCATAAAATTATACATTAGTATAATTTTACTCGCGTCGAAAATGCATGCAACTAAATATTTAATATATGCCACATTAATTAATTTATTTAATTCGATAAGGTTCAACACTTCTTTATTTAATTAATTATGCTATCGCGTAATTTCTACGCGATTATCTTTTATTGATCCATTATTTTACTTTACGAATTTATTATAAGAATAATCGTTTTATTTATCAAATATAACTTTTATATGATAAAGGTGAAGTCTCTATTAAATATTCCTCATAACCCTTCAATTTAAGTTAATTGCTTTTAATCAGCCGATTAATTAATTACCGTTTATCGTGATCGAAATTTATTAATTTCATGTAATAATTTATAAATTTATTATTTTGACCACTTAACTCATATCTCCTTTAAATTAATTATTTCAATGATTTTAACACGAGTTGGTATTATTATTATGATTTTTAACTCAACCCATATCGAGTCAACCCGAAATTACAAAACTGCCATTCTTCTTCTTCTTCTTCTTCTTCTTCCCGTCACCATTCTTCTCTTCACCCAAAACCAGCACCAAGCTCTTCTCTTCGACCAAAATCTAGATCCTATCCTTCACCCATTGTCTCCCTTTCCTAGCAACCAAATTAGCAGCAACAATCAAAGGTCGACTGCACCACCACAGCGACGAACCAGCAGCCATGGCGACCTCGACCTGCTGCTATGGCGACTCAGACGTGGCCAGCAGCACCGCCCCACGCGTCCCCTTCTTCCCGCACAACAACCCAACGCCCAGAAGAAGAGAAACACTACCCTACAGCGTGGTATATGCAACTGGTCGTGACACAAACGCCATGGTGCTGTTGCTGCAATTCAGCAGGACGTGCTACCATCCTTGGCAATTTCAGCAGGACGTGCTACCATTCTTGGCTGTAAATTCTATGAAATCTCACCTTTAATTACTACAACATGAGTAAGGACGTTGATGCAGCAACTGATTAGCAAAAGATTATGACTTGTTGCTGTAATTAATCACAAACACACAAGAATTGCTGCACGGCAGCAACTTATGTTCGTGGGTGAATTCCTGGTTCTAATCCAGTTACATCCTCCCTTTTTCTTGTTGATTTCAGGTCTTAGTTTCCATGATTATCTTGTATTATAATCTTTGATCATATGTATGCATGCAAACTTTGAAGAAGAGAGGAAGAAACTTACTAAAACAATGGGGAAGCCGGCGTTTGTCCAAGGAGCTTATGTGCATGACGCCCCCTCCCTCCTCCTTATAAAATGAAAGAAGGCTTAGGGTTTATGAAAACACACTTCGTTGCCGGGTAAATGGGTAAGTGATACGGTTCACTTTACCATTTCACTTAACCTGTTAACGGGTACATGGTATGGTTCGGTTAAATGGTTAGATGGTATGGTTTACTTAACCGGGTAAAAATACTTAACCGGTTAACTAATACTTTCCACTTGACCGGGTAATTGATAATTAACCGGGTAGCGGGTAAATAATTTAAATAAATTCATGGATACCAATGTTCGATCCCACCGCGTCGAATATATATATATATATATATATATATATATTATTTAATTTATTTTTTTTCCATGGGTCTTGAAGAAGGCGTAAGCTTCATTGTCCTCCTGACAATGAACTCAGACCAACGAGTAAACCCGCCACAGTTGGACAATGTACTCCTAGCCAGCCCCTGCTGCCTTCCACCATCCCGGCTTTTGTCTGAAGTGCGTCACTACTCCAACGGTTGCCTGGAACCCGGCCGTTCCAGAATTGGCTCCGATGATCACAGCTCTTATCACACCAAAAAGCTGTAAGGTATGGCACCGACCAAACCTATTCAAAGATGACCCTACATGGCGCAATCCATGTACAAACTTCCAGTAATTGGCCAAACTCCTAGGAAGTTCTTCCTTCCAGTCACCCCTGTTGGCGTCCACTCGGCAATGGAATCCGCCTGATTCCTCACTCGCACCATACTCGGCCAATTCTAGGGAAGCACAACTCCCCTAATCACGAACTCACACGGCTCTTCACACAGAGAATGCTCCTTGAGCCCTGCATCGGTTGACCCTCGTGATCCACCCATCACTTCCCGACGTCAGGTCCAACTCCAAGGAACTGGGTACTTCTTCCACACGGTCACCTCCTGTAACCCATGGTGCATGACGGCTGAATTTTCCCCCATCCAGGAACCACATCTGGATCTGTGTGAGTTCGTCCGGCACCACACTCTAGTGCGCCGGCGCTGGTACCCTCCCTGGCACCAACTCGATCTGGTGAACGATCGTCCTCTCGGAAGACCCCATTGGCAACTCGGTAGACTCAGCATCTACCAGCAAATCCGGTACCCTCACCACCTGGTCCGGTTGGATCATCACCACTCCTGCAAGGCCAGTCAAGTCCCCCGTGCACTCTCGAGTCACCTGCATTGCCGACAGATGCTTCTCCCTGACAGTGCTGCACTTGACCCCGGAAGATCCTCTCTGCCCACGAACAAAACATGCACCCGCTTCATTCGCGATCAGTATACCTTCCAGCTGTGGAAACACTCCCACACCAGCAGAACGCATGAAAGGATTCCCGAGTATCAGATCAAAATCATCGAGTTCGATGACCATCAAATCAACTCGCCCTTCATACTTCCCCAAGCAAATTCTGACATTTCTGGCTATACCTTGCACCTGTCTCGCCTGTGAGTTCACCGCCTTCACCTTGCTGGTCACGATCCCAGTCTTCAACCCTAGTTCCAACGCCATCCCATTGGAAACAAAGTTGTGCGTAGCACCAGTGTCTACTAAGGCTGAAACTGCTCTCCCGTTCACTACACATGGAACGTATATCAGGCCAGCTCCCTCAGAAGCTGAGCGTTCAGCTCGCAACGCCCCGAGTATCTGAAGGGTAGACGCTCGGGCAAGAGGCTCCTCCTCATGGTCCTGGTCTGCATCCGCCACCAAGGCATTCACCTTACCTCGGCTCGGACACTGCTTTGCCCGATGCGGACCACCACACAGAAAGCACCCGGATGCTGGAACACCCGGCCCACGATCCCTGCTGCCTGACGCAATGTCTGGCCCCCTCTTTGGCCGGAATGGCCTTCTGCCCTCCCGTTGGCTGTCTCGACCGCCCTTGGTCATCTTGCCCTGGGTATCCTCCTTGACACGCGATCGCGGTTGCAAGTCCACCAAGGCGTCGGCTGCCACCAAAGCTGCAGGCAAATCCTGGACTTTCTGCTGCCTCAACTCCACCTGAGCCCAAGGCTGCAAACCAGAGATAAAGTTAAATAACTTATCTTCCTCCGACATGTTTCTGATGTCGAGGAGACAAGAGCTAAACTCCTGGACATACTCCCGCACTGTTCCGGACTGTCTCAAATTCTTGAGTCTGTCCCTTGCCACCCATGTAGTGTTAGATGGCAAGAACTGCTCCCGAAGCTCCTCTTTTAGGGAATTCCAGGTCTCCATTCGGGGTCGACCAGCACTCCGATCCTCCTCGGTGCGAGTACGATACCACAATTTGGCATCCCCCGATAGATACATGCTGGCCAAAGAAACCTGGCGCTCTTCGGGTATGTTCGCAGCAACGAAGTACTCTTCCATGTCCCAGATGAAGTTCCCTAGGTCCTTGGCTGACCTAGCTCCCTCGAACTTCTTTGGCTCCGGCACCTTGAGCCTTCCTGGAACCGAGCTTTCTTCGGCTGCACGGTCAACCAAACCTGGTTGAGGATATCTGGCGACAACCTGCTTTAACAGAACAACGTCAGTGTGTAAAGCCTCTATGATATCCCGGAACTCCTCCAACAGTCCCGCCGTTGCTTCATCCTTGCTACGGCTGGTCCCGGGTATGTCGCTCACCCGAGAACTCAAGTCCTTCATCCCTTCCGTTAAGGACTGTAGCTGCTCGAAGATGGTTCGCCCATCGTCGCTACTGGTTGGACCGCCCACCAGCACCTCCAGCCGTGTCACGCGCTCCTGTGTGTCCATCTCTTGGTACCTGCTTACTGGCAAAGTGTGGAGACTTTCCTCTGAAAGTAGAATCGTGCCTCGCAAAGCCTTCGGCTTTCACCGAACTCCGAGCTCTGATACCTCTGTCACAGGGGTCAGTTTAGGGGATAAATTTTTCGCCCAAACTGCCACTGTGCGGCGTGTTTCCCTCCCTGGAAACACCAGCCAACACCACCTCCGCACCCCAACGTGCTGTGGTGCACAGCGGCCTCGGACCGCACGCCTGCAAGTATCGCACGCACCCAGTCCCGGTACCGCGCCCAGCTACCAACGCCTGCGTACCGTAACCAGGTTACCAGCCCCTGTACCGAACACACACACCGATCACCAAGTCGCAAGTGATTACACGCCCCACGTACCGAGTACCCTGCTCGGTGCCCCTAGACCACGGAATCACTGGTCTAGACCACGGTGCACAAACATGACGGATACATCACACCAATTACAGGATAAATCCCAACCTCTATTCTTACAACGTGAATACAGGATATACACAGGTAATCCCTCTAGACTACCCGCCGGTCGTGGACATGCAAACCCCACGACCGTGCCTCTCGACCCTCACTCGACAGGACTTCACCCAACCCTCGGTTCACCGCGCAGGGTTGCCGAACAACAGGTGTGTGAGCCTTGACCCTAAAGGCGGACGACGACTACCCCGGTAATCCCCCTTGGTGTTCCAGACCCTCCTCGGCCTGACTGCAGTAACCCCAAGGCGTCCCCTTGCCCGACCAAGTTTCACTCCCCCACTGAGATCACTCACACACTCAACTCTCTTTTGTTGTTCTGATTTCTACACAAGGATGGCATCTCCTTATATAGACCTTCCGGACTAGTGGGCACCACGTCCCCAGCTTGCATCCTCACCGTCCAATCCACGATCAACGGTCCTCATGCTCCAAGCCTTGTCATCACTCACCCCCTGGGATTCCAGCAAAATTACCGGAAAGCCTACCCCTGGGTGTGGCGCAAAAGACTGATCGCATTCTTGGTTCGACCCAACACCGAACCCCTCCTGGGTGTGGTGTGGTCGCCTTATCGAACCAGCGACCCCAGTACTGAACCCTGGTCTGCCCGTTCCACAGCACCCATGCGCGTGCACGATAACCCCTGCCGCTCCTTGGCTCGGTCACCTGCACACCTGCGCACCCGTGACTACCGCCCATTTGCACGATAGCGCACGGCCCTGGTGCCTGGCTCGCCTGGTCATGATGCCTGGTCGCTCGCATCCCACGCATCCGGAACCCGCACTTCTACCCGCCACGCTGCTCGGTAGAATGCCCCGGCTGCGCCTGACCTTGCACGCGCCTGGAACCCGCACCACACTCGGTACCAGGTAGCGGCCTGCTCGGTACTCCTTACCGACCAATTGTCCGCCACAGCCTGCTATCGGTACTGCACGGTAGCTCGCCTGCACAGCAACTCGCCCGATAGACCACATGCGCCAGTCAGACCTTGGACTTGCCCACATCACGGATAAATGCTCGGTAGGTTGTTCAACACTCGGATAGCACCGGCCACCCGACTTGGACGCGGGAATGCTAGGGACAACCGCCAAACCCTAGCTCTCGACCGTCCCACGAGCTAAACCCCGTAACAGCGACCATGTCCTACCCCATCAAGGTGACGACCAGCACCACCCCAGGTGACGACCAGTCTGCACTTTCCATGGCGGATCCACGTCTGGCCAGCAACACCACCCATGGCAACACCGACCTGTTCTCCCTCGAATTTCAGATCTGCGTGCCTCCTCGACGGTCTGTTTTGGCCCTCCAAGGTGACTCCGTCCGGCCAGCAGCACCGCTCGGGAGCACTCCCACCTCCAGCACGTCAACCCAACGCACAATGGAAGGAAGCATGGCGTGGTTGCTGCTGCAAAAACAGCGGGACGTCCTCCTGGTTTTCTTCTTCCCTTGTTGATTTCTCATTTGATTCTTATGTTTATCATGTTTATGATTTATGCAACATGTGTATGCATGCAACAAAAGAAAAAGAAAGGAAAGAAAATTACCCGAGCGAAGGAGGAAATCCGGTGTCTGTCTAAGGAGGAAAAATGTAGATGACGCCCTCCCCTTTTCCTTTTATAATGAATAAAATGACGGCTAGGGTACGTGGAAGCACCCTTTCACCGTAATTCCTTTAACCGGGTAATTGGGTAATCAACATGGTCCACTTAACCATTTCACTTAACCTGTTAAATGGGTACATGGTATGGTTCACTTAAATGGTTAATTGGATAAATAATGTAGTCGACTCGACCGATTCAACTAGAATTATCCAATTAAAAATTACTTTTCAATTAACCGGGTAATTCATACTTATCCAGGTAACGAATTTTTTTCCCATGTTTGATCCCACTACGTCGAACATTATTTTTATTATTAGTATTATTATTTTTATTATTATTATTATTATTTCTGGGTCTTTACAATCTCCCAAACTTAGAATTATTTCGTCCCTGAAATATCATAGCATAAATAAGATATTGATGATTAAGTACATCTCCGGTATAAGCTCATGTTACAATAATTACACAGATTCTTATAGTACAAATAGGCTAGGATATTTTCTGGCAATTTCCTGTTCAGTCTCCCATGTAGCTTCTTCTAATCCCTGATTTCTCTATAATACCTTTACCAAAGGGATCTCATTAGGTAGACGAACTCCCCAACTTGGAATTCTAAGTCATTCCTTCGAGTGTCAGCATAACTTTTCAGCCGATCCTCAGCTGCCTTAAGCCTTTGCTGGATGAGTTGCACTTTTTCAGCTGCTTCTCTTGTAATGACCTACCATTTTTCACAACATTGTGGGCCTAGCTGGCCAGGTGTTAATCACAATTAAGCAAATATGTCTAACATTTTAATTTAACAAAACATATAAATATCCCATAGTCTTAGACCGTTTCCCAGTATCCACACTTATTTCTCAAATAAATAATAAAAGGAGTCCTCATATAGATTTTGCTCCATGCTCCAGTTGTCAATCACCTAATTTCGTATTTGCACACCTACGGAGGCAATTCCGCGTTAGTGATTACAACACTAAGTAGTATAATATATAAAACAAATCAAGTACATTCCACCATTTCGTTACGTTTATTTTAATATGTGGTGGAGCGATTCCACTATACTCCAAAACAATGCGGAGGAGGTATCTGCTGCGCTCCGCACACCCTGGCCGTAGCCCTTTTGTGGGGAGGCTACCACTACCGTCTCCAGTACCAGTGCCTCACACACCCCGGCCGTAACCTTTTTGTGGGGAAGCTATCACTGCACTCAGGTGATTGCTACACCCCGTTTGTGGAGAAGTTCTCACTACCAATTCTAGTGCAAGTGCCTCGCACACCCCGGACGTAGCCTTTTTATGGGGAGGCTATCACTGCACTCCAGTGCCAGTGCCTTGCACACGTCGGCCGTAGCCTTTTTATGAGGAGGCTATCACTGCACTCATGTGATTGCTATGCCCCATTATCTAATTGACAATTTAATTATTAACATGTCCCAGACTTAATTATTTTCTATTTACCTTATATTCTAACTCAACCGCATCGAGTTTTCCCATATTTACTTGGTTGTCATTCTACTTTAACAATTTATTTAATGACCCCAACTTGGTGACTCACTAGTAACGTGGTGGCCTCTATTTGCTGCCATGGCATCTCCAACTTGGCCACCACATGGCAACTCTCAACCAGTCCTTAGCGACTCCATTCCATCTACCCTAGTCGGCCACATAAACAGCACCCGACCAGCATGTCTTGTTTTCCTTCCACCCAATTTCTGACCCATCTTCTATTTACCCCACTGATCCGATTAGAAAAACCCCAAAGATCCAATCTCTACCCTGTATGGGGACCTTAATTTCACCATTAATGGTGGCCGACCAGTAGCCATGGCGACCATGTCCTGCCCCATCAAGGTGACGACCAGCACCACCCCAAGTGACGACCAGTCTGCACTTTCCATGGGGGATCCACGTCTGGCCCAGAACACCACCCATGGCAACACTGACCTGTTCTCCCCTCGGATTTCAGACCTGCGTGCCTCCTCGACTGTCTGTTTTTGCCCTCCAAGGTGACTCCATCCGGCTAGCATCACTGTCGGGAGCAATTCCCACCCCCAGCACGTCAACCCTGCACCATGGCTGTATGCATGCAGCAAAAGAAAAAGAAAGGAAAGAAAATTACCCGAGCGAAGGAGGAAATCCGGTGTCGGTCTAAGGAGGGAAAATGTAGATGACGCCCCCCCCTTTTCCTTTTATAATGAATAAAATGACGGCTAGGGTACTTGGAAGCACCCTTTCACCGTAATTCCTTTAACCGGGTACTTTGGTAATCAACATGGTCTACTTAACCATTTTACTTAACCTGTTAAATGGGTACATGGTATTGTTCACTTAACCGGGTAATTCATACTTATCTAGCTAACGAATTTTTTTCCCATTTTCGATCCCACTGCGTCGAACATCATCATTATTATTATTATTATTATTATTTTATTATTATTATTATTATTTCTGGGTCTTTACAATCTCCCCAAGTTAGAATTATTTCGTCCCTGAAATATCATAGTATAAATAGGATATTGATGATTAAGTACATCTCCGGTATAAGTTCATGTTACAATAATTACACAGATTTATAGTACAAATAGGCTAGGATATTTTCTGGCTATTTCCTATTCAGTCTCCCATGTAATACCTTTACCAAAGGGATCTTCTTGTTACGAAGTGTCTTTGTTTCCCTTACCAAGATAGGAATTGGTTTTTCCTCGTATGTTAAATCCGATTGTAGCTCTAAATCTACAAAATTTGAGATAATTTGATTCTCATCTCGTACATATTTCTTTAGCATTGACACATGAAAGACATTATGTACACCATCTAGGCTTGGTGGTAATGTTAATCTATATGCACATCTTCCGATTCGATCCAGAATTGTAAATGGTCTTATGAATCTTGGCTTCAACTTCCCTGATGTTCTAAATCTGATCATTCCCCTTTTAGGCGAGGTCTTTAGGTAGACGAACTCCCCAACTTGGAATTCTAAGTCGTTCCTTCGAGTATCAGCATAACTTTTCTGCAGATCCTTAGCTGCCCTAAGCCTTTGCTTGATGAGTTGCACTTTTTCAGCTACTTCTCTTGTAATGACCCGCCATTTTTTACAACATTGTGGGCCTAGCTGGCCAGGTGTTACTCACAATTAAGCAAATATGTCTAACATTTTCATTTAACAAAACATAGAAATATCCCATAGTCTTAGACCGTTTCCCAATACCACACTTATTTCTCAAATAAATAATAAAAGGAGTCCTTATAATTATGTTGCTCCATACTCTAGTTGTCAATCACCTAATTTCTTATTTGCATATCTGCGGAGGCAATTCTGCATTAATGATTACAACACTAAGTAGTATAATAGATAAAACAAATCAAGTACATTCCACAATTTCCTTATGTTTATTTTAATATGAGGTGGAGCGATTCCGCTATACTCCAAAACAATGCGGAGGAGGTACCGCGATCCGCACACCCGGCCGTAGCCCTTTTGTGGGGAGGCTGACCACTACCGTCTCCAGTGTCATTGCCTCGCACACCCCGGCCATAGCCTTTTTGTGGGGAAGTTATCACTGCACTCAGGTGATTGCTACACCCCGTTTGTAGAGAAGGTCTCACTACCAATTTTAGTGCCAGTGCCTCGCACACCCCGGCCGTAGCCTTTTTATTGGGAGGCTATAACTGCACTCCTGCGCCACTGCCTTGCAGGTGTCAGCCGTAGCCTTTTTATGGGGAGGCTGTCACTGCACTCAGGTGATTGCTACGCCCCGTTTGTGGGGAAGTTATCACAACCAATTTTACTGCCAGTGGCTCGCACACCCCGGCCGTAGCCTTTTTACGGGGAGGCTATCACTGCACTCCAGTGCTAGTGCCTTGTACACCCCGGCCGTAATCGTTTTATAGGTAGGCTATCTATAACGACCCAGCTGTCATTTATTTAAAATGGGTACCCCGAAAGTTAAAGATCTATAGTCCATTCCCACTTATAAACAGGATCTTCTCCCAGTAGGTATTAGATGTGGGACTAAGTTGAGGGATCTCACAATCTACCCACCTTAGGAAATTTCACCCCGAAATGCCTATTCTTAGCCCGTTGCTAGCCCTAGCCCACGTCCTTTTTGGCCCGTGACGGGCAGCCTAGCCAACGTTTCTAGTCTTGGCCCGTTACTAACCCCAACCCACGACCTTTTTGGCCCATAACTGGCAGCCTAGCCAACGTCCCTAGTCCATCCCACCATCTAACACCGAACCAGGTTGGCTCTGATACCATTTGTAACGACCCAGCCCAAAGTGCAACGTAATGGGCTAAGTCATTTCTTTAAAATGGGTACCCCGGAAGTTAAAGATCTTTAGTCCATTCCCACTTATAAACAATATCTTCTCCCACTAGGTATTAGATGTGGGACTAAGTTGAGGGATCTCATACTATCACTGCACTCCAGTGCTAGTGCCTTCTACACCCCGGCCGTAGCCTTTTTCTGGGGAGGCTATCACTGCACTCAGCTGATTACTACACCCCGTTTGTGGAGAAGCTCTCACTTCAAATTCTAGTGCCAGTGCCTCGCACCCCCGGCTATAGCCTTTTTATAGGGAGGCTATCACTGCACTCCTGTACAAGTGTCTTTCACACGCCGGCTGTAGCCTTTTAATAGGGAGGCTGTCAATGCACTCAGGTGATTGCTACGCCCCGTTTGTGGGGAAGTTCTCACAACCAATTCTACTGCCAGTGCCTCGCACACCCCAGCCGTAGCCTTTTTATGGGGAGGGTATCACTGCACTCCAGTGCTAGTGCCTTGTATACCCCGACCGTAACCTTTTTATAAGTAGGCTATCACTGCACTCCAGTGTCAGTGCCTAGTACACACCCGGCCGTAGCCTTTTTAGGGGGAGGCTATCACTGCACTCTCGTGCTTGCTATGCCCCGTTTGTGAGGAAGCTCGCACTGCCAACGCTAGTGCGCAGGTCTCACGCACTCTGGCCGTAGCCTTTTTATTAGGAGGCTATCACTGTACTCTAGTGCCAATGCCTTGCACACCCCGGCCGTAGACTTTTTATAAGGGGACTATCCACTGCACTTCAGTGCCTTGCACACCTCGGCCGTAGCCTTTTCATAGGGAGGCTATCACTGCACTTAGGTTATTGCTATGCCCCGTTTGTGGGGAAGCTCTTGCTGAATGAGGGCATAAAATAATACATTAGTATAATTTTATTTTGCATGAACCTACATGCAACTTATAGGACTAATATACTATTAATTTTAAATGATGTAATTAGTTCTGTTAGTCATCATTTCTTATTAAATTTTAACCAATTCTAATGATAATTAATTATTAATTATCCCCATCCAAATCCCCATTATCTAATTGATAATTTAATTATTAACATGTCCCATACTTAATTCTTTTGTATTTACCTTATATTCTAACTCAACCGCATCGAGTTCTCCCATATTTACCTGGTTGCCATTATACTTTAAAAATTTATTTAATGACCCCAAAGCTCCCAGCTTTATTGTAGTCAACCTGTGAAAGCCGGTATTTTCATTATGCATGGCGACTAACCAGTAATGTAGTGGCCTCCATTTGCTGCCATGGCATCTCCAACTTGGCCACCACATGGCAACCCTCAACCAGTCCTTGGAACCTCCATTCCGTCTACCGTAGTCAGCCACATAAATGGCACCTGACCAGCATGTCTTCTTTTCCTTCCACCCAATTTCAGACCCCTTCTTCTATCTACCCCATTGATCCGATTGGAAAAACCAGAAAGATCCAATCTGTACCCTGTATGGGGACCTTAATTTCACCATTAATGGTGGCCGACCAGCAGCTATGGCGACCATGTCCTGCCCCATCAAGGTGACGACCAGCACCACCCCAGGTGACGACCAGTCTGCACTTTCAATGGCGGATCCTCGTCTGGCCAGCAACACCACCCATGGCAACTTACCGACCTCCCCTCGGATTTCAGACCTGCGTGCCTCCTGGACGATCTGTTTTAGCCCTCCAAGGTGACTCCATCCGGCCAGCATCACCGTCGGGAGCAATTCCCACCTCCAGCACGTCAACTCTGCACCATGTCTGTATGCATGCAGCAATAGAAAAAGAAAGGAAAGAAAATTACCTGAGCGAAGGAGAAAATCCGGTGTCGGTCTAAGGAGGGAAAATGTAGTTGACGCCCCCCCTTTTCCTTTTATAATGAATAAAATGACGGGTAGGGTACTTGGAAGCACCCTTTCATCGTAATTCCTTTAACCGGGTACTTGGGTAATCAACATGGTCTACTTAACCATTTCACTTAACCTGTTAAATGGGTACATGGTAACGAATTTTTTCCCCTTGGTCGATCCCACTGCTTCCGAACATCATTATTATTATTATTTCTGGGTCTTTACAATCTCCCCAACTTAGAATTATTCCGTCCCTGAAATATCATAGCATAAATAGGATATTGATGATTAAGTACATCTCCGGTATAAGTTCATGTTACAATAATTATACAGATTTTATACTACAAATAGGCTGGGATATTTTCTGGCCATTTCCTGTTCAGTCTCCCATGTTGCTTCTTCGAATCCCTGATTTCTCTATAATACCTTTACCAAAAGGATCTCCTTGTTACGGAGTGTCTTTGTTTCCCTTGCCAAGATGCGAATCGGTTTTTCCTCGTACGTTAATTCTGATTGTAACTCTAAATCTACATAATTTGTGCTAATTTGATTCTCATCTCGTACATATTTCTTTAGCATTGACACATGAAAGACATTGTGTACACCCTCCAAGCTTGGTGGTAATACTAATCTATATGCACAACTTCCTATTCGATCTAGAATTGGAAATGGTCCTATGAATCTTGGCTTCAACTTCTCTGATGTTCTAAATCTGTCACTGCCCTTTTAGGTGAGGTCTTTAGGTAGACGAACTCCCCAACTTGTAATTCTACGTCCTTCCTTCGAATGTTAGCATAACTTTTCTGCCGATGTGGGCCAGGCTATGTAAAGACCCG
>JAURVB010003174.1:0-34748 GCA_033002965.1 Piper betle | reverse complement strand
TTGGGGTGTTACACATACTAATTGAATGATGCATCAAATTCATCATGAATATCACACATATAATGCAATCATCATCTAAAAAAGTCAAACAATCAATAAAAATATATCATCCTATTCATCCCAATTTTATTACATTTTTGAAGGTACGTTAGAGTCAATTAGCATGCTCAAATTTAATTTACTTAATTAGATTACTAACTATCAATCAAATCATGTAAATCATCACTTCATTCACAATTAGATATTTATCACAATAGTTAATCATTCCTAGCATGTTGTACTAATAATTATAAATTTTAAATAATTAAATCAGATAAAAGTCTATACCTAATCGTAAGTCACACGGCGATAGCGACAAGGTTGTGGCTGACTCGAGTGAGGATTGTGGGGAAAAGTGGAAGGAAGAAAAAGAAGAAGGAAGAATTTAGATGAGAAGGATGATGGTGATTGAATGACAGAAGTGTGAAATATATAGATGTCAGAGAAAAAATGAATGGTCGTTTAGGAAAATGAATGGTTGTTTAGAAAAATGAATGGTCGTTTAGAAAAATTAATGGTTGTTTAGAAAAATTAATGGTCGTTTCGTCATTAAACTTGACTCAACTTTGACTCAAGTAAAAAATAATAATAACTTGTAAAAAAAATTCATAAAATACACATCAATGACATATTCTATAACTAATAATCCACCCAAATTACCCATAACGTATCCTAATATGTTATTCGGCCTAAAAATAATTCTACAATTTAAATAAATTAATTAAGAAAATCAGGCATAGTCTCATATATTCTATTAACTTATTTTTCTATTGTTTTACTAGCGTTATCATCATATACTTGGGCACACATGACACTCATGGTTCATAACACAAGACTGGTCTTGGCTCGGTACGCGTATTTTGAAATTGACCCGACTAAAATTAACGATCGAACTGACCGGTTCAAACTATAAAACCCTGACTCGAATCATGGGTTTTACACAGCTGACCTCGACTCAGCACGCGGTTCATGAAATTGGCTCGACTCGAACCGACAGTTGAACCGACTCTTTAAGTAATGTAAAACTCTGACTCGAGTCACGAGTTTTACATTTCTTCCTCTTTCTTCTCTTTCCCTACCTTTATTAGCTGCCGCCCCTTCCTACCATATTTGATCACCACCATCGACAAGCAGCCGTCACACTTCACCGTCTCCGTCTCCGTCAACCATCTCCCTTCCCAACCAAACCCTTTCCCTCTTCCCTTCCTCCTACCCTATTTCCCTTCCTCCTTCTCATGCTCAATTGCCGACAACAATAGCTCCACCGCCGATCGTCGCCTTGGCCAGACCTCCTATCCCATCTCCCTTGCATGGCCAGCCCAAGTGCTACCCTCCTCTTCCCTCGCCGTGCGACACTCATGACCGGCAACTGTCGGCCACCGTCATTGTTGTCACCGATTTGAGTCCGAATCACTATGAGATGCTTATCACTTCTCAAATTCTAGATTTTTAATTTATTTTGATCTTTATGCATATTATTCATAATTTTATAATTTTTTCATTTTTTTGTTAATTGTTAATTGTTAATTTTTGAAATTTTGTGCTAATTATCTGTTAATGAATGAATTTCTATATGTAATTAAGATTGATAACGATTATTATATTCAAATTATTTGATTATAAAATTTACTATGAAATTGATGATGCTGAAAAAAATTGTGAAGTTAGGTATTAGCGTTATAATTATGTAGGTTAATTAATTATTTGATTAGGAAGTTAATTCAGAATGAGAATGGACATGAAATAATGACAAGTTTAGAAATTGTGATGTAGTCACATAGTTAGAAGTAATGATAGGAAGGTTTTAAATTGTTAAGTTGTTCCTTTAATTCATTTGTTGATAGTGATGATAGTATTTATAGTATTTATGATCATGTAATAATTCACATACACATATTTCATACATGCATCAAACATTTAGCATGGGCGTTAGCAATTAGTTATAATGTGTAGGTACGGAGTAGAAGCTTGCCGCCTAGGTGCGTGGCTTAGCTCAAAGCTTCAAATAGGTCCGTTTAGGACTCCTTCCCTGTTTTTTGCTTTACTCTATTATGGTTTGGTTTATATTTGCACGATTGGTTAAGTAGTGTTTTATCAGATACCACTTAATTTAGACCATTTAATTAAATAATTTTTCAGATTAATTACCCTCGAGGATGGGATGCCTTAAGTCTGATTTTGAAAACAAGATTAACCGCAAGTTGCATTTGGGCCTATGATATTAAATTTCTTTTCATGCCTATATATAATTTTATTTAGTTTTCAGTGAGACGAGACATGGTGAAACTGACTTGTCCATACCATGAGCAGGTGCACACCCCAGTCATAGCATGCTCTTGATTAATTAGAGGGTTGTTCTATTCCTGAGGGATTTTGGCAACTCCCACAGTTTGAGTTCCTTATACCCAGAGAAACGTGGAGGTTTACGGGTACTATTTAGTATGGTGTACGTCCAGACATGTGGTTCAAAGGATACTTAAGGCGACTGTCTAAGATTACTCAACTTTTGTGTTTAGGGTCAGGAGAAATATGGAGGCTAGAAAAAAATAAGAAAATACTGAGAGAGGCATTAGTATGGCCAACTCAGGATGCTATTGGGTCCGCAGCCCAATGGCTCCCTATTAGACACCTTTATGAGAGTTTAGCAGAAGATATATATAGTTTTCTTCAAAATGAAAATTAGGTCTCATTTTCCAAATTATTATAGTTATTTATGGACCTATAACACTCATTACTGATAGTTCATAATATATATGTAGGAGATGATTAGGAGTCTGATATGTCTGCCTGGATGGAGGAATAGTGACCGCTATGTGCATACACAAACGTGGCACGAAATGTGTTTTATCTGATATATGATTTTGGTTATGATGTATTATGATATGATATATTGTATTATATTGAAATAACTTAAAACTATTGAGAATGTTGAGACAATGTGATAGAGATCAGTAAAATGGGTCAAGACTCACTTATGAATGTGATTTTGCCACTTATTCTCTGGCCACCACACCACTACCAATCGTTGCCACCACCTCTGTCGGAGCTATGAAGAGCCGCTCCCCGGCCTTCCCCACCACTGCCTGGCCTCCAAGATGCCTTGACACAGTGCAATCGCGCCACGATTGCCGACACCATTTCAGCCCGAACCACTCTGCTACTGACGCCTTCCCCTTCAACCCCCATACCCTTTCCCCCACACCGAGGGCCGCAATCGAGCCAAGCCAAGGGTCGATTAGACAAGTCCATTGACCACGACCGACTCGCCATCGCCATCGGTGACCATCACCGCAGCTGCCACCCTCACCACCACCATAGTCAGGTCGAGCTCGCCAAACCGTGCCCTAATCGCCTAGCTGGAAAGTCCCCGAAAATTGCTGGAAAACCTGATTCACTGAAATTCTCCAAAAATTGCCAATTTTTTGCCAAATTCGTCCAACCAAACCCGATCGAACATCAGACACCACCAGGTGTTGAATTCGAGTCTCGAACTACATGACAAACTCTAGTTGTTGCTGATCGCTAACAACACGAGGTAATATTAGTTTCAACCCAATTAATTAAAATTGATAATTATTAGCACAACATCCTAGGATTTGATTGATTGATGTGATAAATATTTTTATTGAAAATAAAAATGAATTTGTGTGATTTGAATTGTATTAAAGTAAATACTAAAGAATTAATTAAGTAAATTAAGAATGTATTGTTAATCAAATGCAACATAGCCTAAAAATCTTGATATGGATTGATGTGCGTGACTTGATGTGATGAGTGCCTTGATCTGAATGTGACATAGAATGTGTAAATACATCATAGCGGGCATTATCTTTTAGTTTTGATATGTTGGTACATAGTAGGAGGTCACCGCTTAAATGTGTAGACACAATTGGAGCTTCTACTAGGTCAGTTCAGGATTAGCTTCTGGTTTGACTCTTTTACTCTATCGTGATTTGTTTTAATAGGTAAGTAGACGTGTCGAGTAATGGATTTATCGTATCCCGCTCCACACAGGTCATTTAATTGCACAAATTTTTGGATTAATAACCTTCGAAGATGAGATCCCTTGAGTTTGTTTTTGAAAACTCAGATCCAGATCACTCCTGTCTAGACTTGTGGTTTCAAAGGGTACTAAAGGCATATACCTGAGAGTAATCGGCCTATGTGCTCAGGGCTAGAAGTGATACAAAGGATGTAAAGGGCTCTAGGATAATTGATTTTCATAATTTTAAAAGTTGTCGAGGCATGAGATGAGTCAAAATGAGATGTTGTCAAGCCGAGGCCGACAGCTCCTAATTAATGCCTTTATGAGAGATTCTATGCATAAGTAAATGAATGATTTTTTTAACAAGTGACTCAGTTCTCATGTGCCAATTTATTTTTTAATTATTTCTAGACCAGTAACACTTATTACTGACATTTTGTATTATATATGTAAGTGAGAATATGGACAATTGGGCATTGTCAGGACTATGGAGTAGCAATGTATTATGTACACATATACCTACCAAATGAAATAGATATTGTTGAGTGATGAATTGTTGTGAATGGTGTGAATTAAATGGTATGACATTTTTATTGTAGGAAATGATGAGCGAATTTGATGAAATGTTTTACATGCGATTAAAAATTATGAATAGAACTGAATAAGTTGAGCAATGGAGTCCATACTCCGCTCAGAAGATGAAAATGATTAGAATGGAAATGTTGTAAGAAAACATCATGTTTTTGCTATATTTTTTTGCTTATATATATATATATATATAATTTATTTTTGGTAGGGCGGTCCCTATTGCACTTTTAGGGGAGACTTTGTTCATTTTGTTTTTTTGAAAATCATTAACTTTTGAACTTTTAATGAGTTGTGTTGTTTAAAATGGTTGGCATATCATTGAATGCATCTAGAACTATGATAAAGCATAAACATCTCATCCATGTATTAAATGCTTGCATTACTATCTTGAGACACTAAGGTTAGATTTAGGTTGGCTTAACCAATTCAAGTAGATTCTCAAACGGTTCGGTCACCAGTAGCATTTCTAGTTTGGTTCGCAAGTGAACTAAAACGGGGTATTACAATGTTTATATATATATATATATATATATATTAATATATATATATATATATATATATATATAATGTTGTTTTGACAGGTTGGCCTCTTATTGCACTTTTAGGAGAAACTCTTTCAGTTTAAATTTAGAAAGTTTATCGATTTTATCGTAATTATTTTTTAGTGTGAATTGTTTGTCATGGCATTCACGTAAAATTATGTTAGGTTACGAGCATTTTATACATGCATAATGAAATTTATCTTCCATCTTAAGATGTCGAAAGTAGATTCATTCGGGTTAGGTCAAGGTTAGCCGACCTAATCAGGTGATCTATAACATTCCTATTTGGTTCGCGATTGAGCAAGATTTGTGGTTATAAATCCATTGCGGGCTCTGGGATTTGAGTTGAACCCTAAGGAATAACCTAAAAAATTACTCGTATCCTTCTTTGCTCATGGCATTTTGTTTATTTTATTCGCACAATTTCTTTGCACAACAAAGGTGCTTTAAGTCCCACCGAACACACTTATCTAACTAGAAGAGAAACGTGATTACGGGAGTGGAGACTCTATGCACGAACAATATATATACTCTACCCATCTTCTACATCCCTCCTCCGTCGACAGCCTAGGGGGCAAATTTTTATTTTTACATGATCTAATTAGGACCATTTTTTTAATCTGATAACCCAAATCGTTGCGACTCATATTACTTATATGAGTCATATGAGTCGCGGCTCATCTTAGTACCGTTTGTGTGTATGTGTGTGTTTTATATATATTTATATATATATAAATTGAACATACTTTACACGTGTATTTAAATTGAACGTTGAATTAATTGAACTTTTAAAATTACCACGTTTTGATGTAACTATAAAACAATAAAAAACATACATTTTTAGCATCTGTTAATACGACTAATCACCCTTTAATCTAAAGAAGGAAGAATTTATGATTAAATAGTGGCTTTATATATTATTCAAAATTCAAGTGTAAATGTATATTATTCATGATTCAAGAATAATTTTATAATGATTTAATTACCTATGATTTGGAGTAAAAAATTGTCCAAAGTTTAAGCCAGATATGTGTTGGTGTTAAAAAAAATTAAATAAATTACACCAAAACATATATATATATATATATATATTAAAATATATATGTCTTTGGGCCTTGCGATAATCCGATGTTGCTTTGTGGTCGCCTCTATCTTGTGGTCAACTTTGATATCTAATTAACTTTTTTAAAAAGTTAATTGCATTATAAAATCCAAACTTAAGAATGTTAAGTGATTTTAATAAAAAACACTCCAATATCGTAAATAACATAAAGGGCTTCTCGGAACCGTAAATATTGTATATTAAAATACCCATTAATCGTAAATTCCTCCCAAATAAATATCCAACACCGCACGCGAAAGCACTTCCCTTCGTCTCCGACTAAACCCTCGTCCTTTCCGGCCGGCACTCCGGTGGACCTCGCCGGAGCTCCGGCCACTTCCCGTCGAACCGCACTCTCCACCCTCACCTCCACCTTCCCTCGCCCCCCCTTCGTCCCACCTCTTTTGGCAAGTTACAACTCGAGATCCTGGGGAAAAATGTCCAAGGCGTGGGGCGGCGGCATCGGCGCTTGGGCCGCCGACGCTGAGCGGGCCGAGGCCGAGGAAGCGGCGGCGGCGGCGGCGGCTATGGGGTCGACGGCGACGGAGAGCTTCCCGAGCCTCAAGGAGGCGGCGGCGTCGAAGACTAAGAAGAAGAAGATGAGCCTCGCCGAATTCAACGCCGCTGCCGCCGGCGGCATGGGGTTGGCGAGGTTCGATTCGTCGACGAGGCTGACCCCCGAGGAGATGCACCGGCTGCCCACCGGCCCCAAGGAGAGGTCCGCCGAAGAGTACGGGCGGATGGGCGGCGGGTTACGTTCCTACGGCCCTCGCCGAGACGATTACGACGGGCAGTGGGGCGGCGGCGGCCGGAGGTCGTATGGAGGAGGGTTTGACGACGATCGCGGTGGTGCTCCGCCGGCGAGGACGTCGGATTTCGATTTTCAGCCTTCTAGGGCAGACGAGGTCGACAATTGGGCTGCGGCGAAGAAGCCCATGGGGTTCTCCGATTCCTCCCGCTACGACCGTGGCGATCGCTATTCCTCTCTTGGCGGAGGTGGTATTGGTGGTGGTGGTGGCGGCGGCGGCGGTTTCTCTCGCGCCGACGAGGTCGACAATTGGGCGTCATCGAAGAAGCCCCTTCCTGCGCGGCCTGGGTTTGGTTCGGGATTCATGGATTCCGGCGGGGAGCTCGGGAACGGCCGAGGTTGGTTCTGGATAAGAGGCGGGAAGACAGCGGTGCTCTGGCGGAGCCGGTGAAGAGCACGAGGGCTAGCCCATTTGGTGCGGCGCGGCCCAGGGAGGAGGTTTTGGCCGAGAAGGGATTGGATTGGAGGAAGATGGACTCCGAGATGGAGACGAAGAAGGCGAGCAGACCTCCGAGCGCGCAATCCAGTCGGCCTTCAAGCGCTCATTCGAACCGGCCGGAGAGTCCTGGTGCGGTGGGACAAGAGGCGGCTCCGAAGCCGAGGCCTAAGATAAACCCTTTCGGAGATGCAAAGCCTAGAGAGGTTGTATTGCAGGAGCATGGTGTTGATTGGAAGAAGAAGGATTTGGAATTGGAACGCCGATCTGTGGACAGGTTTATGCACCTTTTTGGCCTTTCATGAATGTTTCTGATGCTTTGGCATTGTTAGTGTGGCTCATTAGTCTTTCGATCAAATGTGCTTTAAATGATATAAGGGAAGTCGAGTTCTTTAGCTTTCTATTTTAGGTTAGGTAATTTGCTTGTTAGTTAGTGCGGTTATGCTATAAATGAGTGTCATTGACAAACTCCATCTTTTCAAGTTCATCGTGCATTGGCGCGTGTGTTTGGGTTGGTTTCATACTATTTGATATATTTAGTACATAATGACTGCATTCTTAGTGAATTTTGTTTTCGCTGCCCCTGTTGGTTGTTTTTGCTGATGCTTGTGAATGTTTTGGTTCTTTTTTTGTTCCACACTCTTGTAGCATTGTTCAATATTTCCGCTTAGTTGGGAATTGTTGTAAAGTTTTCTCTCATGGAAAAATTAGCTTTCAATGCTACTTTTCTTTGTTTTGCACTATAATTTCTTTCTCATGTTTCCACTATTGTTTGGGTGCTCTGCGGCCAAAATTGACATTTGTTATTTTTTTTTAAATGAGAGTATTTAATGTAATACTTAATTAAAATTTGTGCATTAAAAATTTTTTTGAGAGTGTTTGTTCTCAACGATAACTTTGTCAGTGCTTATGGATGCTAGTCCTAAGCTCATACAAAGGAGGAGGAGGGAAGTGTCAAGAAGGGCATCCAGTTGTCCAAGTTTGCCATTTGTTATCAAATATATCCCATTGTAGGATCCGCGACCCCAACGCTTTTTGGGTATTAGGTGGAAGAAGAAGAAAGGGACGTTTATTCTCAATGATAACAAACATCTCAACCTTTCTTTCTTTCTCATCCTGTTTTGGAATAAAAAAATGACTTTAGTATGAAAATTGCTATTCTAAGTAAATGCACGTTAGGGAATATGTGCTTCTTCAGAATAAGTGAAGGCTCTGATTTTTATTTTTTCTAGGTTATTGTGATGGAAGTATTTTCTTTATCTGCTGAACTGTCAATGGCCTACGATGTCAATCCTGTCCAGTCTTTCTTACATGTTCTACCTGATGGTATGGGGCGACAAATTGTTTTGAAGTTGAAATGCTCTAGTTTTTTGCGTTTTAAGGGGGAATTCTCTATCATTGATTTTTGGTAATACTATCCACTATGGATATTCCTTATTAAAATTTATAATTATTTGCATTTCTGTCTCCTGCTTAACAATCTATCTCTTTTATGGTAAATGTGCTGAGCATACTATTAGTGATTAGCCATCTAATGTTTTAATAACAGCTTTGTTTTTGCAAATATTTTTATTGTAATTTTTCCATACAATGGGATTTAGTACAGATATAGAATGAATGAACCTGGTATTAGTTAGAAAATGCTCAAATTTGAATGTGGGTGTACTTAGCAACTCAGGTTTTAAAACTCTTTGGGATTGCAAGTAGAGTGGATGATACATACCTCTTGCTCCTTCTTTGGGTTTCAATTGGAGTTTGCTTGGTATTTGTGGTGAAATTTTTTGGGTAATAGGGCCATCTTTCTTCTTTTCTTTTTTTTTCCTTTTCTTTTTTTTTTGTTTTATTTGTTTCTTTTTGTTTTTTATCTTTTTCTCTTCTTCTTCTTCTTCTTCTTCTTGTGTGTGTGTTGGGTTCTCTTGTGTATTCAACTTGGACTGATTATGAGATTTGTTGTTTCTTCATTTTATAGTATGCTGTTTGGAACATTAATCACGAGAGCTCTTCTTATTCTGTCGTAGTTTTTTTGAGTGTTTGAATGACTTTCAAGCGTTTGACGCGGTTGAATAATGTTTGAAACCTTTTAAGAATGGTTGATGCAAGTATTACTGAATAATGTTTTCCTCTTTCTACTGTGCCTGTTTTAGAAATGTGCTTTATCAATTTTGTTGTTGCCTTGTGGGTTATCAATCCTAAAATTTGCTTACAAGCTGGCTTGGTAGAATTGAATTTTGCATTGAAGACTTCATGAAGTAAAGTGTTTTTTTTTCCTTTAACAAAATAACATTAATATTTTACAGATCAGTTTGTGATTATGCTCTTGAAGGTTTATGAAAGGGAAAGCAGATCTCACTTTTAAAAATTTGAAGTACTGGAGAGAAGCTCTTGAAATTAGGTTAATGGGATCTTAGAATTCGAGCTTTAAAAGAAGTATATATTTTTAATATTGTAATTTGATTGCCCATTCTAATTCTATTTAGTCACTTTTAGGCTGATTGTAGCTGATAACATTCCATTAAGATTGTCACTGTCTGGCGTAAGATGATGGGTTGGCTACTATCTCCAAATGGTATTATAAGAAATAAATAAAAAAAGGAGAGAAAATAATAAGTCTAAAGTTATTAGGTCAGGATTTTCTATTGTTTTTTGAACTGTTTACAGAAGAATGAAATAATTCTAGCAGATATGCTTGGCGTAATTGGGAGTGCATTGGCCTAATTGGAAGTTCATTAACAGGATTTTGGTTGTGGATACTTGCTTTAAGGAATAATACATTTTTTAGTGTTAATTGAATTAATCTGACTATCAATCCTTTATTAACTGGGTACGTAGATGCATGAGGATTATTATCACCAGTGACAATCCATGTCATACAACTGCTTTTTGCTTATGGAATTGTGCAAGTTGGGATTAGAAAATGCCATTTTTAGACATGTTTAGGTAGCTTATTGATTAGTAGGAGAAAGAGAAAATAGAAAAGCTCATAATGAGAGAAGATATGAGGCAAGAGATGAGATAACAACCAGAAGGAGAAGAGGTAACCAGAGACCCGTTCTTTATTCTAGAAATCGTGAAGAAAACCGGAATACAATCTGTAGAAACTGAGCGTGGATGCAGAAATTGCAGTTGTAAGCATGATTACGTAGCTTAGTGATGAAGAGAAGAAAGAGAAAGTAGAAGATTATAAAAACAAAGAGAGAAGAACCAAGAGTTGAAAGCACAAACATGACAGGCTTGAGAAAGAAACAAACAGTTTCATTTTGTTTATTCTAAAAATCTACAGGCTTGTAGAATTAGCAAATAACTCCTTAGTATGACAGTTCAAGTTCAGGCAATCATATACCAAGTATCTTGTCCTTTTGCCTTGATGAATACAGTTAGCATATGAATGTACTTGCCTTTCTTGGTGATGTTGCAAAGCATGAGAATTATGCTGCTGTGGATCATGAACGCACTGTTCTTCTTTATGCTTCATGTTTGTCACAATGTTTTCTGGCTTAAGTTGTAATATGTAACAGGCAAGAGACTGCTGAGGAAATAGCCCTTAAAGAAAAGATAGACCTTTTGAAGGCAGTTGCTAATGGTGAATCTGCTGATAAAACGGCGATGCATTTGGATATCAATCAGTTAGAGATGGAATTGGAGATCCTGACTCGTGATCTGAATAGCAAAATGAGGTTTGGGCAAAGGACTGCTGATAGACCTAGATCTGGGCGAGGAAGATTTGGTGGATTTTCTGACCGACCGCCGTCTCAATCAGGTGTATCAGAAGATGCTACAAGCATAGATTTCTCTGAAAGGCCCAGCTCTCGTGGGACAGGGGAGGTTTGGACTAGAGGTGATGACGGAAGGATGTATCAAGGTGGTTCGAGCAGTGGAAAGGAAAGGGGATATCAGGATTTTGGCAGGTCTGAGTAATTGTTTATGGTTGTTTATGTTCTCAGAATTCAATGTGAATTCTTTAACATGCCCCCGAAGAAATGATTTTCATTGGTCTTTCAGGTCTACATCAAGGGATAGATGGTGAAGGCGGGGGGGTCTCAGGCTGACATGTTTCTCTCTCACTTTTTTTGTTCTTTTTCCTCTCACCATCAGAATAATGATCAGTTTTGTTAGATGATTGATTTGCACCGAAGGATGGAAACTTAAAGGGTAACCCTGAATTTTAATTTTTTCTGTCATGTAAAATTTCTACTTTTTTTGTTTTTTTATTGTCACCTTTAACGATAACTTTGGATTGTTTTAACTTTTTTAAATTTGTCAACGACGTACATATTTGTCAATTGATAAGGATTTGCATATGTTATATGTACTTTATCGGCCGAATATAATGGTTTTCGTCGAAACTGTTAATGCAATGATGAATGGCTGTGTTACGTTGATTCTGTTCCTTGACGACTGTTCAGAGGCAATAGCTTCGGACCTTGCATTTTCATTTGTGCCGATGTATGAGAAGAGAACCATCTTGGTGCATTTTGTTATGCCCAGTAAATATCGATGTCCAAATGTGATCACTTAGCTACCAATGTGTTAAATTGCAATAATGGCCGTGGTCTTGCTATATATTGCGCCTATATATTGTGAATGCCCTTGCACTGTAACCTTGATTTGCGGAATGGAAGTGTCTTGCAGCTCTGCTTGCGGTGGTGCTTAGATTTGTGCTCTGGCATATCCTGGTCGAATTCCTCGCAAGCTCTCGACCTAATTGTCTAGAGAGGCAGATGGTTTTTTTAGGGATTTTATTGTTAATTCTAAAGATTAGGGGTAGTTATTTTAATTATATATAATAGAGAATTAATTTCATTTTGACATCTTATAACTGTGACTAGATCAATAAGATTATCAATTTTATCACTGGAAAGCATCGTAGAAATGCTTCCAAACTGGTCCATAATATGTTTTTGGTGCTAGGTACTATGTTTTGTAACCCACGGGTGAAAGATGATCACGTATGAGTTGAGCTTGGTATCACTCAACATCCCAGCCCCCCTATCTGAAATAAATGGAACCGAGTGTGTTTCTAGCTTTCTAAACTTGTTCAACCAGGGCTAATGCATCCCATAATCAGGTAGTCACTGCGACTAGAACGCTAGGGAAGAACATATTAGGGTGTCGCTGAGGCCTGTCCGGTCTGTTTTCACCATTAAAAGAAAACATAGAAAATGATGTCCTGCTTTCTAACTTGTTGTATATGCTCTTGCCTCAAGAGATTTGTCGGTCGCATCCGCCAGTGCGGATCCTGGTAACTCTCGTTGGTTCTCTCCTTTAGAATTCCTATAGTCAATGGTTTGAATTGTCTGTTTGTGACAATGGATGATGGATGTAAACTCAACGAAGTTGCATTTTTTCGATTGAAACATCAAGAGCGGCGGGTTGAGGGGCGTAAAATGAAACTAGTAAACAAAATTCAAGTAAGATTATTAGTTGGTATAAATAATTTTTTAATAAAAGTTTATACAACCTACATTTATGTAAAATCCAAGAGTTCCAATAAAAAATTTCGAGAAGAAGCCAAAGAAAAATCAATGAGAAAAGCTCTACTTACGGTATGCGCCTCTTATCCAGATTGATATTGACATGACCAGCTCTTTTTACTGTCACACCAAATACAGAAGAAGCTTGGGCAACTTCTGGGTTTTTTCTTCCTGACCATGGACCACAACTTCTGGGTTCTTCTTGCGGTCTGGCGTAAAATCTTTGAACCCATTATTAAATTGACTTAGAAACGTCACATGTTCAGAAAATATGACAAAACTATGTAAGATGATTGGAGTGTCATGTGTCCAACTCATTGCAAGGCGACGAAGTTTATCTGCACCCCATCCTTCCATAATTGTGATGTTTAACTTCTCACTAGAATCCAACAACCTAAAGAATCCCAATATAAGAAATAGTTTTGTTTTTTATCTTTACTATATAAATATTTTTCAAAGACCAATGCAATCACAAGGAATTATATTATATGCTGCCGTGTTTTGGCAGCTTATGTGTGCTGTAGCCGGGTGGACCGTTGGATTAATTCAAACAGTCCATAACCCATCCCCAATATCCCCCCTTTCCCCATGTTTTTTTTTTTTTGCCTTTCCCTCTCCCAACCGGTTTCCATTGCCGCCCAACCCCTGGCCCCACCCCGGGCCCTGCCTTACTGCTGGCCCCTCCCACAACCGTTGTCCCCTACTGCCCTTGCCTGTAGCCACGGCAGCCCACCCCCAAACCGCCACCATCCTCCCCTAGCCCCGCCCGCAGCCACAACCCTCCGCGTTCACCCCTGCCCTAGGCGCCACCTTCCACAACCACCCCCGGCCAGCGACGCGGCCAACGGCGACGTTGCCGACAGTGTGTAGCATGACAAAACATAGGGGGAAAAAACAAAAAAGGGTAATTTTATAATAAAAATTTGACTCGAGTCGGGATCGAGTCAAATTTTTATTATGAAATAAATGTTTAAAAAATAATTTATAATAATAACTTTACTCGATCCTGACACGAGTAAAGTATTAAGAAATAAATTTTTTAAAAAAATAAAATAATTACCTAATAAAAATTTAATTCGTGCCGGGATCGAATCAAAATTTTATTACTAAATAATTAAAAAAATCGTAATAAAATTGTACTTGAATTGGAATCTCGATTCGAGTCATCTTATTAGGTAATTTTTTAAAAATTATTTCTTAATAAAAATTTGATTCGAGTTGGGTTCAAGTCAAATTTTAATCATGAAATAAATAAAATAATAATTTCGTAATAATAACTTTACTCGACCCCGACACAAGTCAAGATTTTATTAAGAAATATATTTTTAAAAATAAAATAATTACGCAATAAAAATCTTACTCGTGTTGGGATCGAGTAAAGTTATTATTACAATTATTTTTTAATTTATTTCGTAATAAAAATTTTACTCGATCCCTACTAGAGTCAAATTTTTATTACAAAATTACCCCCTTATTTCTTCCCCCTTGTGTTTTGCCACACCACCCACCACCGGCGACCTTGTCGCCGGCCGCCCACTAGCCAACGCTGTCACCGCCTCGGCGTGGATGGGCTAGCCGGAAAACAGGCGGCGGTAGTTGGGAGCGGGCGGCGGTGAGCATGTGGAGCACATTGTGGCTGGCAGTGCGGGGTGGGTGGGGTCACTTCGCTAGCTGGGGGGGAGGTGGAAGGTGGTGCCCGGGGCAGGGGGTGAACGCCGGGGGCCGTGGCTGCGGGTGGGGGCGGGGAGGAGAAGGTGGCGGTCTGGGGGGTGGGGGGTGGGCAGCCGAGCAAGGGCGATGGGGGATGGTGGCTGCAGGAGAGGCCGGGGGTTGGATAGTGGGGGAAACCGATGGGGAGGAGGGAAAGGAAAATAAAGGGGGGGGGGGTGTTGGAAGGGGGGAAATTGGGGATGGGTTGTGGACCGTTGGATTGAAATCCAACGGTCTACCCCTGTGCAACGCATATATGCTGCTAAAACATAGTAGCGTATCATAGAATTCCATATATATATATATACATATATATACATATATGTTTCTGGGCCCGATGCATGGAGGCATTCCTACCCCATGCTTTAATCTGGGTTGACCGATTACAAAGGCGGCCTAAATCTATTCAGTTGATTAAAAAATTTAAAATCCCCCACTGCACCGATGGCTACCATGCTGGCCACATCCAGTCGCAGGTGGCCTTGTTTGGCCACCCCCTAGCCAAAGCCGCGAGGCTGCCGCCGTACGGCCATGCCGGCCACATCTGAGCCTGGCTGCAATAGGCCACGTGTGCAATAAGGGGTGGCTAGGCTGTGTCGAGATAAGAGAGGGGGACGACAGATCGTGGGGCGTCAGATCGGCGGAGCAGTAGGAGGAGGCGATAGAGTGGGTGTTTGGAGTAGGTGGTGGGGTTGAGGGGAGCGTCTGCGGCAGGGGAGGGGGAAGTGGGATAGAGAAGGGAGTCATGGGCGGCAGGGTCGAGGTGGAGAGGGAGGGGTGGCGGCCGCGGCGGGATGGCAGGGTCAAGGGTTGGCTATAAAACCTTGATTTTTCTCTTATTATATTTTTTACGACGAAAATTCCCAAGTTGGGACCTGAAAATAATTAGATTATCTTATTTAGGGTTTGTAAATCTTAAAACAAATTTTAAATATTATTTAATTATTACCTCTAGCATACTCGTACGATGGTATTTATGGATGGCTTTAAATAAGTTTTATTTATTGAATTTTTAAGATTGAGAGTTGTGGGGTGATTTGGCATCCATTTGTGTTAACTTAATAGTTAATTTTTTTGACTTTTCATAATCATACAAATGGTCGGTGTTTAATATAGTTATGTGTGATTACGTTCTTTTATATAAAATTTAATGTAGTGACTTCTTGAATTCCACATATATTTTTCTATATAAAGGAGAATTCTGTTGTTGATAAATAAAACATCAACTTAATAATTTGTGAGCACATTTGGCTCACAAAGGGAAGGTTTTAGAGAATTTTCATTTATACTAGTATCACATGTCGTAATTGCGGGTGCCTCATCACAAATTTCAAGTTTATATAATTACTCAAAATATTATATATTTCTATTTGGGAATCTTGGTCTGCCTAAGCCCACATTCGATCACCATGCGTCACGTCGGGGTCAAAGAATTTACTCAGTCCAACACAGGGTAGTACTCTTAAACTTTTTATTTGATAACCTTGGTCGACTTGAGCCCACATTTGATCACTATGCGCCAAGTTGGGGTTAAAGAATTGACTTAGTCCGACAAGGGGCAGCACCCTTAAACTTCTTGAAAGAGTAAATACCTATCTCAATGACGAAAGGGGTGACCGGGCGTAGTGGTGCAAGACGTGATACTGAAAAGTGAGTCAATGGCAAATATCAGTAAGTAAATGCCATGGGTCATGTAGCATATATGCTCATACATAGGATTGTAATTGGTGGGTGGTCGCCCTCCTTGCATAGTGAAAGTTTAGCATAGGCTAATAATCACTAAAAGACGTAATTAATGATGTTGCGGAAAATATTAACTTGTTTTTTGTAATTATATCACTAGTGTTTTTATCATTAATGCGGAATTGTCATCTCAGGTAAGAGCACTAAAGGATGGGTAGAGTCGGGATAGCGAAGGACTCTGTTATTGGATTATTATTTTTTCTTATGTGTTATTATACTTTTAGATTGTTTGCATGACAGTAGGATTTTGGTTTGGTTCATAAGGCTTAGATTATTCCGAGCATTTATTATATTATATTTTATGTCATGGGTTTATTTAAAAAATTGAAATTAATGGAAAATTAACATTTGGCTTGTGACTTGGAACGAGCGAATCGTTACACCGGCGGGGTTGAGCAGGATGATGGGGTGGAGGGGTGGCAGTGCATATGCGGCAGGGAAGGGGTGGGGTAGAGTAGGGAGTCATGGGCGGTGAGGTCAAGGTATAGCGGGGAGGAGTGGCGGCTGTGGTGGGACGACATGGTTGAGGGGTGGTGATTGCGGTAGGACAGTGGGGTGGAGGGGTGGCAGTGTGTCTGCGGAGAGGTAGAGGAGGAGAGTCGCGGGTAGCAGGGTGGAGGTGGAACGGGGAAGGGTGATGGCCAGGCAGGATGGGGGGCCGAGGGGCAACGCCTAGTTAATTTTTTTAGAAAAAGAATAGATCTAACTTGTTTTTGTAATTGAACAACCTAAATCAAGCTTTGGTAGAAAAATTTTCAGCCCAGGCGCAACGAATTGCCCTTATATATATATATATATATATATATATATATATATATATATAATTTATTTATATATTTATATATAAAATAAAAGATACTATCTTACTTTAGAGCGGAAAGTAATAAACTAATTTCAAATGGATAAGGGTCACCGAGATCCGATTAAGACTATTTTTGGCCGACTATCCTGATAAGGCCGAGTAAGTACCATGAGATCGCAATTGTCAACACATATTTACGTTGGCGTTGTATAAGCTAGTCTCCGGCTTCTTATCTTCTTTGTGGCTTCCTCCTCCACCCACCCACCATGGCTCTCCAACATGAGAGATCAAAGCTTCTTGTGCCTCTCATCTTAATGCTGCATTTGGTTTCAAAAGTGGCGGCGGCTAGCCATGAAAACTGTAAATTTCCGGCCATCTTCAACTTGGGAGATTCCAACTCTGACACCGGAGGCCTATCGGTATCTATCGGACCTACTCCGTGGCCGTATGGGGAGACATACTTTCGAGAGCCTGCTGGTAGAGCCTGTGATGGCCGTCTTATCATCGACTTCATGGGTACGTGTATATGCTATCTTCTATCTTATATATCTTATAATCTTTTTCTTCAAAATAGATCCACATTGCAATTTTTTTAGTCATTAAGTTCATTTATGAGATCTGTTTATCTGGCAAAAGTGTGTATATATTGTAATGTTATCTTGTCACATATTTTCAATGGGCAATACATTAATTTCTTTGATCAATTGCAAAATTCGATTGGCAGCGGAGAGCCTGGGATTGCCGTTTCTTACTGCATACTTAAGCTCTGTGGGATCTAACTTCACCACAGGAGCCAATTTTGCCACCTCTGGCTCAACCATTCAGCATCCCAATGTCACCTGGTTCCAGAGTGGGTACAGCCCTTTTTCACTTGATATTCAGACATGGCAGTTCAATCTGTTCAAATCCAGATCTAAAAAGTTTCATAACCAAGGTAGCATTCATCAATTTTATACTTGTTGTTTACAATATATTCTTAGATAGTAATGTTTCTGATTGTGGGTATTTTGTGCATTTTAAGGCGGAGTGTTCAAAGAGTTGTTGCCGTCAGAGGAGATCTTCTCACAAGCTCTCTACACCTTTGACATTGGCCAGAATGACCTTACCATGGGCTTGTTCTACAATAAGAGTGTTGATGAGGTCAAGGCCTCTATACCAGAGATACTTGACTCCTTCTCCACTGCTGTCAAGGTTGGTGTAATAAATTAATTCTAATAGAGCAAATAATCTATTTAGAAAACCTTACTGCTAAAACTATATATCGAGTCACATTGTCCCAAGTAGATATATAATGTACATTTAGTCTCATTGTTTATATTGTGTTACATTCATGAACTTAGAGCAAAATTAATCTTTATATATATATTGATTAACATTGTTCTGAGTAGATATAATTTTAAGTCATTGTAGAATACTATTCGTTTAAAGGGTTAAGGGTTTGCAAATAAAATTAGATGAAGTGCACCCCTAATTCTGTCGCTTGGTACGCCTCTTGTTAGCTTTGAATTGGGATCATGTGTTACCCTGGGAAGGCATTTAGCCACACCTTTTACCTGCATTCGAAATGCTTCATCTCCTGGAGCTATAATTTATTTTCCTTGAAAGAACTTTCGTCCTTGAAATTTTTAAGCTTATTGATAATGTTTTGTACTCTACCATTACATAGCCGGTAATAGAGAAATCTGAATAACTACTGCAGGATGTGTTCTCACAAGGAGGGAGATATTTTTGGATCCACAACACAGGTCCCCTTGGTTGTCTTCCTTACGTACTCGAAAGGTTGCCCATTCCTCCATCTCAAATCGACCATGCTGGCTGCGCCTCCGCTTTCAACGACTTGGCTCGCTATTACAACATGAAGCTCAAGGAGATTGTACTGGTTCATCTCCAGAAGGAGCTGCCAATGGCCACCTTCACTTATGTTGATGTTTTCTCTGCCAAATATTCCCTCATTACCAACTTTAAGATGCACGGTCAGTTCCTGTCTTTAAGCTGCTTTGGTTTATATGCGATGTTATATCGTACTTGTAACAAATTTGCTTTTGCTGCTCAACTGATGAAAAAAACCAATTCATATGCTAATTATTATTCTTTGGGTGTTCGATGTAATCAGGATTTGAGCATTCACTGAGGGCATGCTGTGGCAATGGAAGCCATTACAACTTCAACATACAAACATACTGTGGAAAAACAGCTGAGATAAATGGGAGACAAGTGCTTCTGGCTCCCTCATGCACAGATCCTGAGAAGAGCATCATCTGGGATGGAATACATTTCACAGAGGCTGCCAACCACTGGTTTTTCAACCAGATTGTCACTGGCGCCTACTCTTATCCACCTCGCCCCCTCAACATGGCTTGTCACTAGAATCCTGGTTTTTTCACACGCAAATCACAACTCTGCTGTTCCAAGGCAAATTTTATTATATGCTAGTGCACGTTGAAAAAAACTCCATAATTCACCATCATTTAAACCCCTTACGCTCAAGCGCCAATTTTTCAATTTCAGCCTTTCTCGTACTATATTCTTGTATTATAGTTTGATTCTGTTCCTCACAATTATTCTATGTGGTTATTAATGATTCTCTTAATTTAAAATTTGCTTATGTTATTATTATTATTATTATTACTATTACTATTACTATTGTTATTACTACTACTATTATTATTACTATTATTGTTATTATTACTATTATTATTAGTATTATTATTATCACTACTATTACTGTGATTATTATTATTATTATTATTATTATTATTTAATATTAAGAAATTTTTGGAATATAATTTTACCCAATTTTGAGAAACAAAAAAATTTGATAAATTCTACTTATAATTTATTCTACTTGTAATAATCGTGTTATCTAAATTATAATTTGTTACTTAATAATACATAAGATGTTTATGCATTTTTAATTTTAATTTTGTATATTATCTAAAAATTTTTATATATTTATCTATTGCTATTTACTATTGAAAAAAAACTTTAATGTATAATTCTATCTGAATTAAAAATTGTAAAAATAATAAAATTCAATGGAGTATCATATGTTTACTCAAATTAAAATAATTTATTTACTAATACATACTTAATAAAGATTTTTTACTTATTTTTAACATGAAATTAAAATTATTTTAAATATTTTTACATAACCAACATCTTCTAAAACTAGGAAAGTGGATTTTCTCTAGCAATTGTTACAAGGAACCTACTAGCAACCATTGCATTGGCTCAAACTACCTTAAGTAATTGAGTTTAAAAAATAACCTTAACAAATAGCTAAACTCCTCCAATTGTGGTGATTTATGCCAATAAAAAAACTTACCATTGAATGCAAAATATATAATTCCCTAAAAGTAGATTTTTTAAAATTAAATAGATATGCATTATTTTTTCACCATCCTCCCTCACTCCTGCTACCGGATTTTTCTGGTTTTATTTGCAAAATGAATGCTACTCTTGCCATAAACAACAATTGCATGGGTATAATTGAAATTTAACGATAATTTATATATTAAATTACAAAAAAGTATCACTATGTATTACTCCCACACCTTGACTTTACTAGCACAATGTTAATATGCATGCATGAGTCTATAATATGTAGACCTAGCATGTAGTGATAGAGAGATGATTCGGATAGTCCTGAATTAGAGTCAACCTAGCATGTGGTTAGGATGAGATGATTCGAGTAGTAAGATGTGTGAGGGGAAATTGTTGGGTTTATCGTACATCATGTTTGAAGGTGATTGGTGACTTGTATATAGGCTAATGAGAGTTTTATTTTTGGAGATAACTTTATCGGCACAATGTGGGCACAATGCATAGTTGCCAAAATCGAATCAGACAAATTCATAAAAAATCGGACAAATGAAAGGTTATAGTTTTTAAAACATGTCATTATAATGTCATTTTTATGTTACGATGTGTATATATTTTATGATATATTTTCATATTTTGTTGGATTTTTTAAAAATTATTTAGCGTTAATTATTATTTTTAACTCTAGTCTGAGCCGATTTAACTTTTAATTATGAGAATGCCACCGGCTACTTCTTATTTTATTTTTTCCTCCAATTCTCTCTCCCCGACATCACCCCTCCTTCACTCTGTCGATCACCCTGCCCAATCCACCCTGCCCAATCCGCCCTGCCCTGCCGCCCACTTCGCTGCCTGCCCCACCCGTCCCCCATGCACCTCGCCGCCACCCCCAAACCAATCTCCCCCTCCCCCCCCCAAAGTCGCAATCACCCCCCTGCCGCCATCCGGAATTGGCCGATTCACGGACCGATTTACCCATTTTTTTGACGCGGATTGCCTCCGATCCAATTTAAATCGGTGAATTTTGAGTGGAATCGGCCGATTTTTGCAACAGTGGCACAATGTCAATATGCATGCATCTTTAAATCAAGCTTTCCCGTTCCTCTCCCACCCAGCTTTCTTCCTTACTCATGCATTATAATTTATACCCCCGTACAATGACTTTTCAACTTCAATGATCAAATCTTCTTCTTCCTTACTCATGCATTATAATTTATACCCACGTACAATGACTTTTCAACTTCAATGATCAAATCTTCTTCTACTTGTTGGCTCTTCTTTTGTCACAGATCAATTTAACCTTTTGCAGAACCCAATTAACATGGTAGCATGTAAATTTCTAGCCATGTTCAACTCTCGTACAGGTGGCACCCTTTCAGCTTCTTTTTGTCCAATTGGAAACATGCTAATGAAAGTGAAAGTGTGAATTAGATTTATACTAATGGTGGAGGATGCAGATTAAGTATTATCTATACGAGAAATAACTACATCAACCGCTTGTAGGTACCAAGCCAGAAGCAATGTCAGTCGATGAGTAATACTTGTTAGATAGGCAAGCCTTAGCTATTATTTGATTGTGTTTAACACAGTCAGTGACATTTAATATCTCCAAACAGACAACTGTCAAAGGGTTGATGGAGGCATTAACTGGTAGTTATGAGAAGTCATCAGCCTCTAAGAGGTTATTTTTGTTGAGGAAACTTGTTTATTTAAGGATGTCTGAAGGTAAATCTATTGCTAATCATTTGAATGATTTCAATAAAATTTAGGCACAACTTGAATTTATGAAGATGACCTTTAATAAAGATATTAAATCTTTAATGTTCACATGTTCTTTGTCGGAGAGTTAGGATACAATAATTACATCTATAAGTAATGCATCAAAAGAACAACTAAAATTTGATGAAGTGCTAAGTGCAATCTTGAATCAGGAAATGATGAAGAGGAGCATGGTAGATAGCATATAGTCCATCTCGGGCACAACTTTGTTAGTGGACAAAGGTAAGGGCAAAGAAAGAGGAAGAGGTCAAAATAGAGGTCCTAAGAACCGAGGGTGGTCTAATTACAAAGGAAAATTCAAAGGTAAGCTTACTTGTTGGATTTGTGACAAGGAAGGACATGTAAAGAAGGATTGTCCCAAGCAAGTCAAGAACGTAGCTAATGTTGAAGATGGTCATGAAGGGAAATTTTATTTATTTGTTCATGATTATTACAAAATAGATACATGGTATATTGATTCAGGTGCTTCATTTCATTGTACTTCACACAAAGAATAATTTTGTGATTTTGTCAAGAGGGAGTTTGGATATGTAACAATTGGCAATGGTCAAAAGTGTAAAATTGAAGGTAAAAGAGTAATTTATTTGAAGATGCATGATGATGGTAATCTTATTCTCATGGAAGTTAGGTATATACCTAAATTGAAGAAGAATCTTATATCTATTAACAAATTGAACCAGAGGACTATAGGATGACATTCAAAAACAATCAATAGAAGATCAGCAAGGGAGCATTATTGGTGATCAAGGGAAGGCAGTGAGCACACTTTACCTACTGTCTAGCAAGGTAGATCTATTTGTTTATTTGGCCGCTAAGAAGAATGGCATAACAACTTTATGGCATAAAAGGCTTGGTCACTTGAATGAGAGTGGGATAAGGATCTTACATTTCAAGAAGGTTTTGACAAGTATAATTGATCCTAACTTTGGTTTTTGTGAAGACTGTGTTTTAGGTAAGTAGAAAATAAAGGATGGGCGAGAGATGAAATCCAAAAGGTTAGAGTTGGTTCATACGGATGTTTGGGGCCTAGCCTATAGTGAATCTTTTGGAGGTTATTTCTATTTTGTTACCTTCATTGATGATTTTAGTAGGCAGACATAGATCTACACTATTAAGAAAAAATTAGAAGTCTTTAGCATTTTCAAGATATGGAAAGCCTGAGTTGAGAATAAAACAGGTTTGACATTGAAATGTCTTCTCTTGGACAACGGCGAAGAATATTGCAATAAGGAGTTTGACTCCTATTGTGAAAAAGAAAAATTAGAAGGATCAAGACAATACCAAGGACACCACAGCAGAATGGGGTGGTGGAGAGAATGAACAGGACCATCCTAGAGTGAACGAGAAGTATGAAAGTTCATGCTAGACTCCCTTTGCACTTTTGGGGTGGGTAATGCCACTGTGGATACAACTGTCTATCTAATCAATCGAAGTCCATCAAGCATCTTATATGGAAAAATACCAGACGATGTATGAGCTGGTAAGAAAGTTGGCTAATCTTTTATAAGGTATTTGGTTGTATTGTATATGCGCATGTTGATAAGGAATCAAGAAAAAAGCTTGATTCAAAGTCCCTCAAGTGTGTATTTCTAGGATATGGGGGTGACAAGTATGGTTATAGGATGTGGAATTTCAAGAACAACAATGTGTTTCGTAGTCAGGATGTTGTATTCAATAAATAGTGCATGTACAAAGACAGGAAGAAAGAAAAAGAGTGAGGAGTCCAAAGAAAAAGAGTATACGAAGCTTGATGAAACAGATGAAGAGATACGAAGTGCTAAAAATCAAGAATTTGTTCCAAGTGATGTGGAACAATTATCTTCTAAGAAGATCAAACAAGAAGGTGAGTCACTAGCTAATCAACCAAATAATAATGAATCAAATTCTGAATATTCTGATGCACAAGTTGAAATTAATGACTCAGAGCCACCACAAAAGATAGTTGTAACTCCTGAACTAAGGAGGAGCACAAGGGTTAGAAAATCTATTCAGAAATTAAATTTAATTATACAACATATTTTGTATGCTAATGCAGGAGAACCAGAGTCCTATGATGAAGCCATGAGTGACAAAGGTCATCTTAAGTGGAAATTGGCTATGAAGGATGATATGTCATTATTGGAGAATAACCATATATGGGAGTTGGCGAAGCTGCCACAAAACAGGAAGGTTCTATAAAATAAGTAGATCAATCGAGTCAAGTATGAAACCGATGGTGTACAAAGGTATAAGGCACGAATTGTGGTGAAAGGTTTTGTTTAAAGAGAAACTATTGATTTTCATGATATATTTGCACCTGTTGTAAAAATGACTTCTATTAGAATTATTTTGGGATTGTGGTTGTAAAGGAGTTGTATTTAGAACAGCTTGATATAAATACAACTTTCCTTCACAGTGATTTGGAAAAAAGAGATTTATATGAAACATCCAAAAGGATTTGAAGTCAAAGGTAAAGAAAATATGATGTGCAAATTGAAGAGGAGTCTATATGTACTCAAACAAACACTAAAACAGTGGTATTTGAAATTTGACAAGTTTATGTTAGATAATTGATTTGCTAGAAGTAATTCGGACTACTGTGTATATCTACAAAAGTTTAATGATGGGAATTACATTATTTTAATTTTGTATGTAGACATACTTGTTGCAGGGATTTGTATGAAGAAAATCTTTCACCTCAAGATGAGGTTATCCAAGAGTTTTTCCATAAAGGACCTGGGTGATGCAAAACGATTTCTTGGGATACAAATTACCCGAAACAAGAAAAGCAAGAAATTATAGTTATCTCAAAAAGAGTATGGGAAGAAAGTGCTTGAAAGACTCAACGTGAATAAATATGAGCCGGTAACTACTACCTTGAGTAGTAAATTTTATTTGTCCAATGGACAAAGTGCTAAAAGTGATGAGAATAAAGCTCACATGAAAACCGTGTCTTATACTTTAGTTATTAAAAATCTTATAAATATTATAGTGAGTATAAGAGTAGATATTATACATACATTGAGAGTAGTGAGCAAATTCACGAACGAGCATAGCACACGAGCCGCTGCTCCAACTTGAACAACCTCGGGGACCTTGAAGCTTATTATCAACGGTGAGCAAGGAGCACATGTCAATATAGCATTTAGTGTCAATCAACATTGGTTGTCTACCTAAACCAACATCCTGACATCCAAATAAGCAACAAGGTACATCGAGACTTTGACAGTTGACATTATTGAAACAAACGTGCTGCATTTGCAGCTGGTAACAAGTACTAAATTCTTTGGATTTTTTTTCTAGTGCACCGAAGGTGATATGTGCCATTACTGAAATAATAACACGCTCTAATTAAGAGAACGTTTATATGATTATCATCTGATAAATCTCTCAATGCATGAATTGGAAGGAAAAGCATATATCTCTCAATGCATGAATTCTTTGGCAGCAGCTAACCATGCTCTTCCTTTCTACGTTTCTTTCACGAGTTATTTCGTTGGTGACTTCCAAAATAAACTTGAAGATCGTTCAATAATCTTACTGGCGGGACATGTATGACAAATGTTCCCATGATATGGAAATAAAATTATTTCTTTAGAGTGAACTTAACTTGAAAAGAAATACAAAATCAACTGAAGCATAATAGCAGTCAGTTAACTTGGCTATCACCTGCAACCTCGTTGGCTTACAATGTTGACAGAACGTTCCAAAAGAGAACCAGGAAGCGTTGGAATTTTGTTGAAAAATAAATATGATATACTTCTAGCATGAAAACCAATTGCCAGGACCTTTGCATAATCCTATTTTCAGAGGAATTTTCATTCATATTATATATATATACATATATATATATATATATATATATATATATATATATATATATACACACATACATACATATATATAGATATAGATATAGATATATATATTAATATTTGTCTGTTTGCTATAGTTACTGCCCATCAAGGCACAAACTATTTAAGACTAGCTATTGTGGGGGAAAAAATTACTGGCATTTGATTAATATATATACTATAAACTACATAAAGTTGGATCCCTCAGAAAGGTACAGTAAAAGCCCTAGATGTAGAATTAGGCGGAGTGATTCCTATCTCTTTGAAATAGGCCTTCTCGGCATCTGCCATTCGACCCTGGAAAATTCCCCATTCTTTTCGGCATCTCTCCCTCACCTGCATTTTACAGCTCCCATTAGCCTGTTAGAACTTTGCCGGGACTGTCTTATAAACTTCATGGCATAAACACCAATTTGTATGTGCTATAGAAACAGCTTCTAGTGCACAAAATCTATACTTCCTGCCTCCATCACGATTGGACTGCTTAATCTCCTTTGCTCTTACACTGAACTCGGAACTCTCAACAACTCCTTTGTGTTTATGCAAGTAAAGGAAAATAACAAATAAATTTTTTGATCAACTTACCCCTTGCCATGGTTGTCTACCGTTCTCTGCCTTGCCCTGTCACACGTTAGAAAGGAAGAAAATAAAGCATCAAACAAATGCAACAAGGCCTTTTAGAAGTTGTGCTAACATTAACTGGTTTCAGGTGTACCTGGTTCCCAAGTGAAGGAACTGCTTGATGTACAATCCATTGAGCGTCTACCACCCCAATCTTTTCATGGGCAGGCTGCGCACGTCAATGAAATGGCATAAGCAAATCAACAAAACGCGGATGATGAACATGCATGACACTGAAAACTGACACAAGGTGAAAGCACTTGTCATATAGTTAAGTGTATAAAGACATTTTCACTTGAGTATACATTAACGATTTCAATGAAGAAACAAATGCCAACTCAATGATCCATGTTTGCTTCAAGGTGAAGTTTCATATGGCTGTCATAATTTTGTATGAAAAAATTTCCAGAAATGTAGCAACTTTATGATCATATAAAATAAAATAAAATAAATTTTTTAAAGAAAACTGTTTGTGTAAATTACCTCTACACATCTTTGCATGGCAAAATCAAGTCCCCAACCATGAACCAGGTCATTCTGCAACCACAAGGGCAAGCACAAATGCTAAGCGAAAATAACAAGTACTAAGCTTGATGCTCCAGAGAATTATATATTTATCATGCCTGTATCATATGCCAGACACAACCCCAAGCATCTCTAGAAAATACAGTAGCCATTATTTCAACAAACCTGCAGGAAAATGACCAATGAGCAAACATAAAAAAAACAGAAATGAAAGTCCATAAGCAGAGCTATATACGCTGCACATGGAGGCAAGTGAGGATCTGAACACCAGCCAGGTCTCTCTTCCGATTCTCTGTTTTACAAAGAATATATAAAATAAATACATGTAAAAGAAATCATAGCCATATATTAAAGGACAAAACTCAGGGCAAAAAATCATACTTGTGAACTTCACTATTCCCTCTCCTCTTAGTCATCTGCCATGTTAACCCTTGGTTTGGATCCAAACCAGGCTGTGATATCTCCAAGCCATGCTTCTTCACCAACTTGATGTATCTGATGCAAAAATTAAAATTTAATATTAATAATAATAAAAGGATCCATCAACAAAACACATTTGCAGAAACTCAATATCCCACTAATCAACTACCAAAAAAAAAAGGAACAAAACAAAAAACAAAAAATTATTACTCTTCTGCATCAAAATGCTCAACTCCAAGATCTTCATCCCAAACAAAAATGTACTCATAAGCTGCCACAATGTTAGGATGAAGAAACCGTTTAGCATACCACCTAGCATAAAAATAAGAAAATCAGCTACCATGAGGAAGGCATGGACATTTATTGAGACATTCAAGTAAGTGATAAAAGTCATAACGTGATCAAAATCCAATGTGCGAATTACCATTTTGTTTGTTTCCTTGCACTAATATGAATAGCTTGTCTAGACCACTCAAACTCGTCCCACTCGCTTACACGGCCATCATAATGAAAGAGAAGAATGGTGAAATTATCTGAAAACTGTAGTTTGACACCAATCAACGCTATTTAGAGAGGACAAACATAACTATACAAATGATAGAACACAACTTTTTCAAAACATTATCAAACCTTTTTAACTGCTTTATCAATGTTTGCCTTCTGCTCATATCCAACAGTGAAAGTCACCAGATACTTAGGCTTGGTAGTCAGATCCTGCAAAACCCAATTCAAACAGATGAGGTAGAGTTATATCATATTTCATGCTCTGAACATTATAAGTGAGACAAAAAGGTTACTGGAAATAGGTTCAAGTGCTCTTCATGCATGATAGCTATGAAAAATTTCAATTACCATCATCCATGGAATGTTTCACTGCAGCTAACCCATAAATAAGAGAACCATGATTGTTGGTATTTGGGGTAATTTTTTTTCAATCTATCGACATTGATTTTATTGAAACTTTCATAACAGATTTTCCCCTTTGTCATTAGCATATTTCCAAAAGGCAACCAATATACAGCTTATCACGTCTCTAATTTTTTAAGAATAGACACTATTGAAGGCTGTACATATCACCTCACTGAAATATTTTATGTTTTATGTGTACCTCTAAAGAGTACCTAAAAGTTTGGCTTCTTGTTTATGTATTTGAATTGTCGTTAGGAGGATAGGTTATTAAATGCTGATTTTGTCCTCAAAATCAGTGACTTATGATTGAGATTTTGATCTATTTGTACTGCTGTAAAAATCTTTTAAATATATGAAAAAGACAGTTGTAATGTAGGGTGATTACACCATACCCTGTTCTCTTTTTATTGTCGTCTCTCCTGACTCTTTACTATGCAATGTTGACTATCCTAATATAGATTTTTTACAAATAAAAATCGAGAACGTCAATGATTCAAGAAAGTCTGAAAAAAAATCAGATATTGTTTTCAAAGAAAAAAAACTGAACAATAAAAAAAGCGATTTCTTGTAAGTCAACTATATGTGCTAAGCGGCATAAAAAATAAATGAAGTATGATGAAGTTCTAATAGTCATAAAAATACAAAAAGAAAAAGAAAAAAGAAAAAGGTATTTAAAGAATAGTCAACTGTATTTGTCATAAATAACTTGCTTTTAGTAAATGAGAAGGGAGGGTAAAGAAAAATCATTTAAATAGTTGGAAAAAAGACATACCTCACTAGGTTTTCCCCATAATCTATGCAGATAAAAATCGGATTCAGATACAACAATGCCAGGAGGGAGTCGTTCTGCACCTCGTGGATTGGTGGACACATATATCTAATTCAAGTTCCCATAAGAAAAATAAACTTAAGTTAGAAGCAGAACGGTTAATTTAAACGGTTACCCGCAAGCAAAATTGATCGTTACCTTTGAATTGTCATAATTGCTTACTTTTTGGCCTTGTCCTAATGTCCAACCATGATTCAACATCGCTTCGGTAGAATGTCCTGAGTTCCTATCCTCAATATATGAGAGATCAATGGAAGGAAAAAGGCTTGACGGAAAGTGAAACTGTCAACGCAAAAGATTTCACAGTTTCACATTATTCCTTCGTTTAAAAGGAACGCAAGATAATAAGCCCAGAAGAGGTATAAATATGATACAAATCTTCTAACCTTTGATAGATTATTGGTGGGAAAGGAAATGCCTATAAGAAAACCAACTACAACTCCAATCACCATTGTTACAATTAGCCTCATTGTCTCATTTGATTTTGGTAGCAAGCCACTAAGACAAGAAAGTGACAAGATAACTGTTTATTGAGGATTTAACCATAAAAAATACAGATGATACCAGGATGCATTTTCTTCCATAGCATAATAATGAACATGTGACCACCAAAGAAATCCAATCATACCTACGACCAAATCTTCCCAGTTTGCTCATCATTCCCAATCATTGAAAGAACGCAACATACAATATAGTGATGTTTACGATGACTCCACATTTATCGTCTGGTGCCCAGTTCATAAAACTCGGATCAAACAACACTGCACGTCAAAGAATGAAAATATAATTCTGCAAAGAACATGTAAATAAACAACACTTTTTCTCCCAACGAAAAACCAAAGTATTTGTTCAACAACCTATACAAAATCCTTTTTAGCAAACAGCTTTGACAGCGTGCACAACATAAATTGATTTACCAAAACATGTACCAAGAACAATATTGATCATTTAGATAAACAACAAACACCAACCATTTAAAGAGAAGTTACATATAACTCAATGAATTTGTACAAAAAACCTCCTTCCAATATAAAATCAAGTAACATCAATGAATCCAAAGGAGCTAGCAATCAACCAAAAATGCAGTACATTGAAGATTTTTTAAAAAAATAAGTCCACGTAAAAGACACACACAAAAAAAAAACAATTATTTTCCTCCAATGAAACCAAAATGATTGATCAACAACCTCTGCAAGTTCCTTCTCAGCAAACTATAGACTTTCACACGCAACAAGACCAATCGAAATCATTAACACAAGCAACAAAAACCAACCATATAACCACGCCTGCATTGGCTGGAATATCCCTTCCAATATCAAATTAAGCTTCCATCGTGTTCCTTTTAGCAAACAGAAATTGATAACTACAGACTATACATTGATCTATCTTAACATGTAACAAGAACGATATACATCATTCAAATGAGCAATGAGAAGCACGTCAAAGAATTAATAAGGAAAAAAACTAGGAACACCGAATTCGTATCATCAATGGATCCAAATGAGAGCTGGAAATCAACCAAGAAAACACAGCACGTCAAAGAATTAAAAGGTAATCCTCCAACCAATGAAACCCAGAATGGTTGTTAAACAACCTATGCAACTTCTTTCTCATCAAAGTACATTCCATATAAATTTGCAACTTCTTTCTCATCAAAGTACATTCCATATAAATTGATCGATGCTACAAACATGTAAAAAGACCAATCGGCATCATTGAAACTTTGACACAAACAACAGCAATAACTTGACATCCACATCCATCATTAATGACATAGACCGAAAGCTTCCTCCTAGTACCGAATTACGGCAGCCAACAACTTTGATAACCACGTACTATACATTGATCTATAATAAATTAAAATGCAACAATAACTATATACATCATCCATCCAAGCAAGAAAACAACCCAGCACAACTCGTCGAATTCGTATAAAATTAAATAAGCATCACTGGATCCAAAGGAACTAGCACCCAACCCAAAAAAGAAAAAAACACAGAAGCCATGAAATCCAACATGCCAAAAAGATTCAAATGGAAGACAGAGAGCAACGTCGGCGCAGTGTCGGAGCCAATGCCGAGCGCCTTCAATACCCGCAACCCCCCACGACATTCCCTCCCAACCCCGACACCGCGACCAACGCAGCCGATACCTTAAAAAACTCCCAACAAAAGCAATCAAGAGGGAGCGCAGACACCACCGGCGTGACCTCCACCGCGCAAAAGACTGGGCCTTTTCGCGTACACAAGCGTTGCTCGCTTGCCACCTGACTAAACATTCACCGTTTCAATCCAAATTTGTCTCGTTTTCGGCCACCGACACCGACCAAGTACCAAACTTTTTCGCGCTCTTTCGATCAATGGGCGTCGCGGGGGGTTGGAACCGGGAAGAACAGCTAAAGAGCCAAGATTTCGATCAATGGTGGGCATAACAAAAAGAGCTTCTTTTTTTATGCAGATTTGATTTTATTATTATTATTATTATTATTTTATAATGGGGGAAGTTATTATAGTTTATAAAGCGGCCATTTTTAGCCGCATCGCGGTGGGCCCTTTATATCTGGGCCACGTGGTCCATGTTAGTTGAGTAGCATCAAAGTTGAGTTTTTTATCGGTAAAATAAATTTTTGATATTTAAAATAATAACAAGACAATTTTTAATTAATTATTTTCTTTTAAAGAATAAATGTAAATGAGGGGATTCAACCCCCCCCTCCCCCCGCGCCCTTGGGCACAGCCATGGCAGCTGTTACAGCCTTAGTCCGAGGATGTGCCGGGTGCGCGGGATTGGGCAGTTGTTCCCATGCATGCCGGGTCAGACACGAGTAGCACCGGGCTATTCGAGTGGTGAAACAACTGGTTGAGGCTAGCACGGGGCTATGCCGACTTGAGGAGAAGGCCGGTATCGTTCAGCGTAGGGGACAAAGTGATGCTGAGACTCACACCACAGATCTGGAAGAAGATCAGACGTACCGAGGTGCACAGGGGATTAGTGCAGCGGTATGACGGTCCTTTTGAGGTGGAGAAGGTGATCGGGAGCGTGGCCTACAAGTTGAAGCTTCCGGAGAGGTATCAACTTCACCCAGTATTTCATGTCAGCTTTCTCAAGCCATTCCATGAGGATGTGGTCGATCCGAGGAGAGCTCGTCCAAGGAGAGCTCCACCTACTGTCCGGCGGCAATATACGAAGGAGGTGGGGAAGATTTTGGCGCATAGGCAAGGTGCACCAAACACCGGGATTGAGTATCTTATCAAGTGGAAGGGCGAACCGAGGAGTGAAGCAAGTTGGGAACGAGCAAGGGACTTGTGGCAGTTTGAGAGAAGAATCAAGAAGTACCAGGGAGGACTTAACCCTCCGATGAGGACATCGGATCTCATTGGTGGGGGTGAGCTGTTACAGCCTTAGTCCGAGGACGTGCCGGGTGCGCGGGATTGGGCAGTTGTTCCCATGCATGCCGGGTCCGACACGAGTAGCACGGGGCTATTCGAGTGGTGAAACAACTGGTTGAGGCTAACACGGTGTTGCAGTTGCAAGTAACGAAGTGCCGAGCATGAGTCAGTCGGAGACCAGATAAACCTCAAGATGATCGAGACAGGTGCTGGTGACCGAGCACTTGGGCGTCGGATCATGATCGAGCATTGGTGCCGAGAACCGAGCGCGAGGACTCGAGGTTGATCGCTGCGTGCGGATCACGGAGTGCCGGGTGTGCGCTGGTTCGATGCTGGTGTGCGATCGCTAGCGTGCGCGAGCGAGGAGCGAGCGTGATCGAGCGCTGCCGAGACTTCGGTGCAGCGTGCTCGAGCATTGACGCGAGCGTGAGCGAGCGCTGCCGAGACAGCGGTGCAGCGTGCGCGAGCGTGGGGCGCTAGCGGGATTTTGATCGAGCCATGACCGAGGCCTAGCGAGCGTTGCCGAGACATCGGTGCAGCGTGCGGTGCGACTCAAGTAGCGAGCAGGTAGCGGTAGCGAGTTGCGGTATCACGCTACGTGACCGAGACCTGGCGAACGAGCATGCACGAGCGGTGAGCGAGCACGTGATCGGTAGCGAGGGTCTGGCTGCACCAACATGATCGATGGATGGAGTTGATCGGTACTAATGGTTTATCGGTAGCAGGGGTTATCGGTGGTGCGTCTGGGACGTGCACGAGGTTGCTGGATGGTCGAGCCGAAGACTTGGGTCGAGCCAGGGGGTTGGACGTGGTGGTTGTAACTAACTACCAGCGCTGGACTTTGTTTGCCGATAGAGATGAGGATGGATCTTGATCGGAATCTTGGAGATAAGATTGCAACTGAATTGCAGATAAGCACGCCCAAGGCTGGATTGAATTGAGACGTCAAGAGAGTCCAGGTTCGTGGGAGATCTTGGAGATAATCTTTTGGGAAAAGATTATGCTCGGATTGTAGTTTATCTTGGAAGAGTTCAACAACGTGGAGACTCCTATATAAGGAGGAAGCCAACGTGAGGAAAAAGGAAGAACTGCTGAGAAGGGTCTTGGTGGAACGTCTGCTCTTTCTTGTGGAGAAGAAAGAAACCTCATCAAGCCAAGTTCGTGGAGTGCTGCAGATCAATTCCGGGAGTTGATTCTTCACGAGTTCGACGGCATAGGGTTGCTGGTCGTGGTGCTGTGATTGGAGGTACGACGTAGTTCTTCGCATAACCTAGTTTGCATTACTTGGTTGAGGGTTTTGCATGTAAACGAGTAGGTCGTGGGTGGCTGCTCGGGGTTGTGTTTTGTGAGGACGATTGTGAGTGGGGGTACTCTAGTTCTCGCTACTCTTCAGGGGAAGAGTTGAACACCGTGGGGTTTGCATGTCCATGGTGTAAGCGATCATAGGGGTGATTGCTGTATCCTTGTTTTGTGTTTAATTCAAGGTTGGAACAGGGGTTCCGTAATTGTGGTGTTGGCGTCTGATTTTGGGTACTAGCGGCGTTCTTTGATTCCGGGAACTTGCTGCGATACCGATCAGGGGATTGGTGTCAGGGTCGGCATTGGGTGGTCGATCAGGGTCGCCACATACTACTTGCTTGGTTTGCTATTGTGGATGTTTTGAGAATTATCTATCGGTACCGAACGATATCGTGCACTAGGCAATTTGGGTGCCGGTATTTGTGTTCGGCGTGCGTCGTGATTTGCAGGAGCGCAGGGGTGTGGCTTCGGGTCTCTTGTAGGAGATCGTCCCGCTACACGTGTAGTGGGGTTTCTGTTGCGTACTTTGAAGGGAGGCTGGTGTTTCGGGAGCGAAACACGCCGCGCGGTTTGCTGTTGGGGCGAAAAATTTTGTCC
>JAURVB010003172.1:0-12692 GCA_033002965.1 Piper betle | reverse complement strand
GTCAAAGGTGTGGAATAAATAGATATCAGGGGGAAGAAAACAAGTGGTTGGTGAGAAAAATGAGTGGTTGGGGAGAAAAACAAATAGTCGGTGAGAAAAACAAATAGTCAGTGTGAAAAATGAATGGTGAATGAGAAAAACGAATGGTAAGTGAGAAAAATAAATGGTCGGTAAGAAAAATAAATGGTCAGGGAGAAAAATGAATGGTGATGGAGAAAAACAAATAGTCGGAGAGAAAAACGAATGGTTGTCTCCTAATTAAAACATGACCCAACTCTGATTCGAGAAAAATAATACTAACTCGTAATAATTCCAAAAAAATCCAGAAAAACAGGGAAAAATCCCATAAAACATAATACACATCACAACATTACAATGCAGGCTCTATAACTAATAACCCACCCAAACTACCCATAATGTGTCCTAATCATTATTCGACTTAAAAATAATTCTACGATCTAATTAAAATAAACAAAGAAATTCTAGTGTACTCTCGTATATTTTAATAACTCATTCTGTTGCTGTCTTACTAACGTTATTATCATATATTTGGGCTCACATTACTCTCATTGTTCATAACACAAGACCTACCTGGCTCAATACATGTGTTCTAAAATTTACTCAACTAAAAATAACGGTCGAACCGACTGGTTCAAACTATAAAACTCTAACTCGAATCATGGGTTTTACAATTATTATTATTATCAAGAAAGCATTAAATTATGATTCTCCTTAAACTAGAAAGTTTAATATATTTATAATTATACTATCAAATTGAAGTTTGTTACTTAATAATATATACATAATTTAGATTTTTCAGATTTTATATATTTATTTATTTGCAGATTATTTTTTTTAAAAAAGTTAGATTATAATTCTATTCGAATTAAAAAATTTTAAAAAATAAATTATATTTAGTTATTAATTTTTTTACCTATTAAAATTAAAATTACATTTAATGTTTGTATACAACTATATGTTTTGTTAAAATTAAAGAATAAATTCATTATTTTCTTAAAAAATAATAATACAGTAATAATATTGAAATTAATTTTGTATATTCTTCATATTTATTATTAATTAGTTTCAAATACACATCGCATGTTGACTAGAATAATATAGTAGTCATGGAAAATATTGACAAAAAACAAGTTTGCCTTCTGCTCAATCAAATGCTTTTTTTTTTTGTTCAAAGTCTCATTTTCATCACTTTGTCCGATATTCATATTTAAGTAGTTGCTGATTTAAGATGTTTATTTTGCTTATTCCATGGAAACAACTTATTATGAGATGAAAATGAAGGTCACAATAATCTAACTACCGGTATGAGAATGAATAGATTAATTTTGTCAAAAATTCCCAATTTTTTATACCATAAGTACCTTTTATATAGAAATGTTTCCCAAACTCATCAAGTTATTTCATTAGTTATTGCAAGTACAAATTAAGAAATTAATTCATCCCAGTTATTGTTTCATGCCATTAAATGATCTCATTTTATCTCATAAAAAATTATTTTATTGTTATTGTAATCTATTATAATAAACATTTTTTTCTTCTAACTTTCAAGTAAGGTAATATTCGACATTAATATTCATTATTTTCATGAGTTGTGACATAATTATATAAAATTATAATTCATAAAATTTATAATTTTGCCAAGTTTTCTATAATGCTAGTCGAAAGCCTGGATAAAAGAAGAGGGTTGACATTAAAAAAACATCCCACTATTAAAAATTTTATCATTTATAATTAAATGGATTCCTAGTTTAATGTTCATACCCCTTACATCTTTTGAGTACTAGGTGGATGAAGAAGAAAAATAATAATTTATAAAAATTATCTATAAAGTCCATACATGAGATGTGATTGCGACTAGTTTTCTAATAAAACCTCCCTTTGGTTAGCATTATTTCATGGTGGTTGTTCTAACGATAGTCCTCGTGGTGATAGTTTTTAATCGCAAATTAAAATGAAATTTACAATATTACCTCTTAGCAGGGAACCAGTTTGAGATTTTCCATTCTCAGGTTTTCTTTACATCAAGAAAAACATGGAGGTTTAATCAAAGAAATAAATTATGAGCTACTTGTCAACAACCTTGTATAAATGCTCCCGACGACCTTTCCATAATAGACACAGGATCAGGAAGAGCAGCTAACGCAAATAACATTTTACAAAACCTTTTTTTGAGGACCAAGATTGCAAGTAGGCAAGACTGGCCAATGCTTGTCTTTTTTAAGCTTTGACTGGCCAATGCTTGTCTTTTTTAAGCTTTCTTTTAACTTCTCGAGTTTTCTTCATTAGTTTATGCTTGTTAAGGAAGATATATATGCTTTGTTACACATTGTAATGGTAGCTTTGGTTAACATTAGCATCTAATTCGCCTCCATTGCACCGAATGGATGAATTATGAGAGCCTATTAAAATTTGTTAGCTTGATTATCTTATATAACATTCGGGCGGATGAAAGTTTTCAACATATTCTCCATGATATTTCACTAATTTGCCCTACGTTGTGAAGCAAAGGATGGATGCTCGTCTTTACAAGGCGGCAATAGATGGAGATGTGTACATTCTTCATTCTATCCTTCAACATGATTCAACTTCCTTGCAGTTCTGATCACCTCAATGGGAGAGACTGCTCTACACATTGCCGCTTTGCTTGGTCACTCCGAATTCATCAATGGGATACTTCACCGATATCCGGCATTGGCCCGACAAGTGAACCATCATGGATATTCTCCCCTGCATTTGGCTTCGGGCAATGGCTACGTAGAAGTGGTTGAAAAGCTTTTGAGGGTGGGCAATGACCTCTGCTTTCTGAAGGACAATGAAGGAAGAATGCCTATTCACATTGCTGCCATGAGAGGAAGGACCGACGTCTTAGATAAGTTGGTGCAAGCAGATTTTGAAGCTCTCGAAAAGTTGACAACAAGGGGAGAAACTGTTCTTCATATGAGCATGAAGGGGAACCAGATGGAAGCCATGAAGTTTTTTCCGAGAAACCAAATTACCATGACCTTGTAAACATGAAGGATGCAAAGGGTAACCCAATCCTGCACATTGCAACTGCAAGGAAAGCAATGGAGGTGCTCACAGCTCAGTACTTTTACTCGATCTGTTTTGAATGATGCATTCCTCTTCATTTTCAAACATTTTTTTTATATATAATTACCTTCACATTTGTTTCGAAAACTATCTCCTGCTTTGAGTAAGTAACAGAAAAATGCCAATTGAAATAGCGGAAATTAGTGACAAGTATCTAGATTTTTCTACTTCAGATATAGTTTCAAAACCCCATTTTGACTTCAAAATTCTATGCCATTTAACTTTATAAGTGAAACTGCATAAATGATATTTTTACAATTATTAGACTCATTGGTTGTTTCCCAAGTTGAGTAATCAAAACTTACAAAATATCATGTTAGTTTTTGAAACTTAATTGAATGGTATTTTGGTTATGTTTCCAAAATTTAAAAATGGAAAAAAATCATTGATTATGTTTGTAATTGACTCCTTGTCAACTCCAAAGAAAATGTATCGAGTCTAGTCTAAGTCGCATGTTCAATTTCAGTTATGATTTCGTCTTCTATTGTGCGATCATCGTGCTTAATTTGTATGTAGGGATGGTTTTATCAGTCACTATGCAATGTAAGCATATTAAATCTGAAAAATATGCTATGTGGTGTAATGCAAATATAGAACTAAAAATTGAGTTAATACTTTGATACATCGACTGTGTACTACATATATAGAATAGAATCAATTGCTCATTGTTGCTCACATGATTACTAATAATTTTATGAGATTAACTTGGGAATGTTAAGCTCTCTCTAGATTTTGAAGTATCTAACAAGAAGCACACAAATTGAGGTTAATGCCAAAAACCAGAGGGGAGAGACAGCTTTGGACTTGTTGCCAGATCAATCTCCAATGGCAGAAATTGATGCAAGACTAAAGGAGATCATTGTTGGAGCTGGAGGCTTATCAGGAAGAGAGATATCAGACCAGGAAAGTCATATTGTCAACATTCCCAATGGTCTCCAACCAAGGGAAAGTAGGAAAGAAGAACGGGCTAAGCATCAGAATGGTTAAGCGAATCACATGGCACAGTCATGGTCGTGGCCACATTAATTGTCACCATCACGTTCCAAGCAGGTGTTGGACATTTTTTCTCTCACGTTAATTACGAGCATTCTACCTAAATAGTAAGTGGTTTGATATGGTTATTAATGTGAATGTATTATTCTAAATTCTTAAATATAAGAATGACTTTTATCTATTTTCTATATATGTCATTTTTTGTTATTTTAGATTTTAAATATCAATTTTATGTATAAACTTAATTAATTTTACTATATATTATGTTTTGAAATTTTCATAAAATATAATATTAGCCTTACAAATGTTGAAGGCATTATGTTATTGATATAAAATATCGGACACTCGGTCGGTCGTTCGGTCGAACAAAGAAATGTCTATGTTTGGTTTGTTTGAATTCGATCGAATTCGGTCAGTCAAATTCAGTCGGACATGCTTCGGACTTCGGTCGAACTTGGTAATTCGGATGTCCGCGCCCACCCCTAGGCACAAAGAGCACACCCTAGTTTGACTAGAGATGCTAATGGGTTTGTGCAGATGAGAGGTCCCTTGTATGCGCCAGAGTTACCAACAAACACAGCTATCCAACAGCAGATTCTCCAAGAGGCACATTATTCCAGATTCATGGTCCACTCTGGATCCATGAAGATGTATCATGATGTCTGCAGATCAGACTGGTTACCTGGGCTGAAGAAAGACGTGCTTGACGTGGTGTCGAGATGTCTTGTGTGTCAACAAGTGAAGGCTAAGCACATAAGACCTGGAGGGATATGCTTCAGCCATTGTCCATTCCTGAGTGGAAGTGGGACTGCATCACTTGTAATTTTGTCACAGGTATACCACTTACTCGTCGCCAGATCGATACAGTGTAGGTGATTGTAGACCGGCTGACAAAATTAGTGCACTTCATTTCGATCAAGAAGATGTGTCCCTTGCCTACCTTCGTCGGACTGTACAAAGATCAGATTATCAAGCTACATGGGTGCCGAGAGAGATTGTGTTTGACATATATCTAAGGTTCACGTCTGCATTCTGGACTTCATTCTAGAGAGAGTTGGGCACATAGATGAGGTTCAGTACAACACATCATCCTCAGACAGATGGACAGTCAAAGCGGACGATTCATGTCCTTGAGGACTTCCATTGGTAAAATTTGCATACAACAACAGCTATTAGGTAAACATTGGTATGGCTTAATTTGAGGCATTGTATGGCAGACCGTGTAGATCTCCCACATGTTGGTTTGAAGGCAAACAGCCATTGGTAGTTGATCTAAAGATGTTACAGGAATTGTAGAGGTTATTGAGACCATCTGTCAGTAGTTGAGAGTAGCTCAGGATAGACAATGCTGGTATCCAGAGCAAAGGCGTCGTGATGTCAACTTCATTCCCAGAGATCCCCTTCTCCTCAAAGTCTCCCCGATCAAAGGAAGCATGAGATTTGGGAAGTGAGGCAAGTTGAGCCCTAGATATGTTGATCTGTTTGAGGTGTTTGAGTGAGTAGGAGAGGTGGCCTACAAGCTCGCCCTTCCGCCCTGTCTGTCAGCAGTGCATTCGATGTTTCATGTATCTTTGTTGAAGAGGTATGTGCCCGATCAGTCGCATCAGAGCACATACGAGGAGTTGGAGCTCCATCCTAACCTACCGAATGAGGAGGAGATCGAGCAGATCTTGGATCGCTGTTCAAAGGCACCGGATCTTAGATTTGGGAGTGTGAGGACAAGGCAATGTTACCCTGGCTTGTTCACTCCGATTATTGCGTGAGGTAGCCTCCATTCTTTTCTCTTGCCTTGTTGTGGCTTGTGGCTCTTGTTGTTGCTATTGTGTTGTGCTTTGGGTGGTTGTTTCTCCTTAAGGAAAATTCCGAAGATGGAAATTTCTTAAGCAGGGATGGTTGTAAAACACGACTCAAGGGTTCTGTGTTTTTGCGATTGGTTTGGCTTTGGTTTAGCTCGGTTAGCGTTCAATAGGTCCGATTCAATCCTATTGGCACTAAGTGGGTTCCTGTTCTGTTGTTGTGGACTTTGGCATTGTGCCCGTCCACTGTTGTTTTTTATTCAGTCAGCCCTAATTGTCAAATTGTGGCTTTGTTGTTGTTCCGGATGTCTAGTGAGTTTACGGACGTATGTCACGTTAGAGTCATGTCACATGCAACTTTGGCATACCCTCTCGCTCTGGTTGTGCCCTAGTAGCCTTCAATCAGTGCCAACCTTTTTCACCTCTTTTCCCTCCTTTCCCCTCTTTTATCCCTATGCTGGGGTTCATTGCCCCAGCATTGGGGCCCAAAGGCCGAGGCACTAGCACCCGTATGGTGTGCCATGCTTGTGCTCGGCACAAATGAGCGCTGCGGCGCTGTCACACAATTAGGTTTTTCTAAAAACCTGGCCACCCCTTTCATTTCTACCCCATCTCTTCTCTGTTTTTGCTCCTCCCTCCTTGGCCACCACCCCTCTCCCTTATTCTCTCTTGTCCCCTCATGCTCCTCCCTTTCTCCCCCTTCTCTTCTTCTTCTTCCTCAGGGTACACTTTTCTCCCCTTTCATTGGTTGTTTTGTATGATTTGTATTGTTTCTTGATAGAATAATGTAGATCATATCGCTTTAATCATTTTGGTATATTAGTCAATATGTTTTGCATGTTGGATAATTATTAAGTTTTGATTTTTATATAAAGTTTGCACCTTCATTTTTCTTTGAATTGCGTATTGGATGTTTCTTAATTGTGTGTGGTAAAATGCTTCCTAAATTACTTAATCAATGTTATAATAATAAAAATGTGACCTTTATAAAATTTGGGTCACGTTTAAGTCGCCTAGATTGCGTACCAATTACTAATTAATTAAATAAGCAACGTAATAGTTATTTGTGTGCATGTTTAATTTTAAAACAAATCAAGTGTATGACTTTAATTAATTTTATAATGAAATTAATTAATTATTAATTGATAAAAGATTTAATTAATAAAAATTACTATTTGCACATTTAGGGTCGGTGACTACAACATCTTAATTCCCTCCACAAGAGCTAATCGAATCCGTCGAATTTGATACCTTTCAAGTTTAAGGTCTTAATTCGCCTTAGTGATTTGACCATTTGGTTTCTAACTTATTTACCAGCTAGATCAAATCATTTTAATAATGATTCAAATATTGTGTGACTATTTAGTATATTATAATATCACAAGTTTGGTGTCCAGATCCCCAGACATGCTGACATATTTAAATATCTCAATTACGTGGGTTTAAGCCCAAATAATGTTCCTAATATACTAACATCACACTCATGAACTCAATACATGGTTTATTAACCTGCTCAGTTTTTTACACGTTATTAGATTGCATGTGCGAGTACAAATATCAAATCAGATTAGTGTATTTACTTAATTTCTTTTTGCATGCCATCAACTTTGTTGGATCTACGGTTGTTCATGCATTGCAAGCATTCATCATATAGGGCTATGTAGCTATTAACATCGCTAGGCTGCTCGGGGTTTGGCTCGCTGCGGTTGGACAAGGAACTCTTCTCAGGTTCACTAGGACTCTCTTCAGCTTGATCTTTTACTTAGCTCACGTGATTTGATTCATATTGTAGAACGTAGTTAGTGACATTTTTATTAGATTTCACTATCTATAGGTCATTTAATCAATTTTTTAGATTAATAAAACCTCAAGGATGAGACCTATTGAAGTGTTTTCGAAAGATTACAAGATTTACCTTAAAGTCTCACTTTAGGGCTATATGACATGTCCATACCCAGACATAATATACATATTACATTTTTGAATTTTGACTTATACACGAGATGGATGGAATGCTCATCGTCACCCAGGGGCCCAGTCAGTACCCACCTATGGTGTTCGAAGACGGTCTTATATATATGATATCAGATGACTAGTCTACATGGAGTGTATGTTTCAGCAGTTTCGTCCCATTGCCTCTATTGACTATATCTAGACCATGTAGTGCTACAGTGATTATGAGTTAGGCCCTATTTGCATTTCACCTACATGTCATAGTGCGCTATCATCTGGCCCATGTGTATGGGTTATCAGCGATTACAATGAGGACCTATTAGCCACTTGCTTATGATTAGGATGTTGTGGAAAAGTTTCCATTTCTTTTAATTTTTCATTGATAACTATTTTATCCATTTGCTAGCATTGAGATTTTTCATTATTAGTTCTTTGGTGCTCAGTGACATCCGTTGCTTACATGATTTCTTATATTATGTACGTGAGCAGACTTGAAGTTGGCCAGTCTAGTTACAGAGATCGCGAGGACCCTAGTTGATGTTGGACCGGTATTTGTGTTGTGGGCTTTTGGTTGTATGTTGTGTCCCTTGAGGACTTTGCTATTTGCTCAATAGGTGTCAAACTCATGTGTGTTGACGTCTTGAGATTGTGGATTATGATGTAATGTTCTAGCTATAGGGCCTTGAAACTTGTGTTGTGGCCTATTCTGGCTTATGCTTCTTCGCTAACTTTTGCGTACCTAACCGTATTTCCTCTTTTTTCAGACAAAATACTTTGAGATACGTAGGTCTAACATATCGTGTACATATTACTCCAAACCTTGGGTTATTTGAATTGATGGTAAATAAATATCTTGGTACACAAAACTATATTACTTGTACATGTAAACAAAGAGAAGAAGGAGCATGGGTTGGATGAGCTTATATGATTATTGTAATTACAAGAGAATGGGCGATGTGAATACTAGGCAAACCCACAGCGTTGTGAATGTAAAATCTATGTTAAATGATATCATGAAATTTTTCTATGATTGTTCTGTAAATAAATAATAATTATACAGAGAGACTCTCCTAGATTTTTTTCATCATCCTATTTACATGAGAGACTCTACAAGATTTTTCAGAAACGTAGTCACCTTTATAAATTTGACTTATATAGGATGTCTTGTTACATGAGTTAAACCATAGGTATTTTATATGCATTGTGGTGCTGTCTCCAAATTAGTTTCCTCAGGTTCCATTTTTTAACACCTCAGGTTCCAATGCCGAATTGGGGTGTTACAGTTACTTGTAATAGCTTACGACTTCTCAATAGTTTACAAGAGAGGTAAGGAGAACCTTGTTGCTGATTCTTTGTCTAGACAAATTGAACACCAACAAGATGATTCTAAATTGAAAGAAGGTCAACTCATGCCCATTTCAGTGATGAAACCTGATTGGTTTGACACCATTAAAGAAGAAATGGAAGATAACAGTTACATTAGGAATAGGATATCCAAGTGGAACCAACAACAGCTATCTACAAATTGGAACCTTGTGGATAGGGTACTCTACTTCGCATTGTCTTGGATCCAACCATCATCCTCATTCCACTCATCATCTTGGAACTTCACAATTCAACACATGAAGAGTGCTTCAAAACTTTTCAACGCATGAGGCAGAATTTCTACTGGCCTGGACCGATACAATCAGTTAAGGAGGACTGATACAATCAGTTAAGGACTTCATCAAAAACTGCTCCATATGTCAAAAAAACAAGACAGAAACATGGTGTGAGTTTCCTCCCCCAAATCGACGACGAGCTCCTTCCCTTTTCCCTGCTTGTTCCCTTGCTTCGGTGGGGCCATGGATTTGACGACCAGCCTGCGAAACAGAGGAGGTTGGGAGGATGCGACTGAAATGGTGGAGGACGGGACAGGGATGAAACCCTTGCTCCCTTGTTGATCGTTCTAGAAAGTAGGAAGAAGATAAATGGAAAAACAAAATCAAGAATTCAATTCTTCAAGTCATGCCAATTACAGTTTGTTTCTCCCCTTTTATTCTGTTTTCCAGCCCAACTCCTAGTTTTCCGCCAGTACATTTCATTCAAAACTGACGGTTACAACTAAATGCTGACAGTTCGAAGCCCGCAATGCCCCTTCGTACTCCTCTACTCACTATATTCATACCAATTACCCTCCCCTTTACAAGAACCTTGTCCCCAAGGTTGTACAGATTACGAATTACAAGGAAGTATCCGCCATTGGAGTAGTATAAGGTAAGAAATTGGTACAGGAATAACAGCTGGCCAAGGCGCGACGAAATGCCATGCTTCAAAGCCAATGCATTAATCCCAGCAGCAATAGACGTGCACCTGTTTGATCCCAAGTGGCCCCCAATCTGCTGAATGCCACAAGTACCAAGCCTGGCCTTAGAAGTTAAAGATGCAGAAATAACAGCAATAACAAGAACAGAGGGCAATGTTTGCTCGGAGCTCCTATATGATCGACCAACGAATGCAACCACCGTTCTCCTTAAATCAGGATAATGTTTTATCTCCTTATCAGAAATGATTGAAAGTAGCATGCCAGGAAGCTGGAAAAATTCGTGAAAAAACAATTGAGTGATTGCCGGAGCTGGGAGTGGAACTTGTTCAAATGCTTGTAGCGACTTGTCCACTTGTTCTTTTGGTAGGATTGATAATGGCGTCTTGAAGTGCTGCAGGGTGTGAACCACCTGTAAATTCATTAACAACCCCTGTTTTTGGGTTTTGAATGAATGGGATGGCTTCTTCTTATCACACAACTGACCAAGGGGGAAAAGTTGTCCATGCAGCTCTATTGTTTTGCCTTTTTCAGTGAAAGACATTGTTAGGAATTCAAAATTCCATAGTATGGATCCCAATGTCTTCAACCATTGGATGCCGAGAACAACATCAAATTCTGCCAGCGGAAGGACGAAGAAATCTGTCACCGTCTTATACCCGGGAAGATCTAACTCAACGCTCTTACACTGTTCCCCACAATTTATTCTCTCGCCAATAGCAACCTGAACGTTTATGCCCTTGTTTGTTTCCACCGGCAGCTTCAATTTCCGGATCAAACTTGCATTCAAAAAGTTGTGTGAGCTCCCCGAATCAATTAGCACTGTTACTTGGTGTCCTCTCACTTTCCCCAACAACCTCATAGTGTTAGCAAGTGATGCATCAGTTAATGCAGTAAAAGAAATTGCCGGAGTCATTGAATCCCCTTCCTGCGCACTGTCCTCTTGTGCTGAAAGATCCTCTTCCCTTATGACTTCAATGGTGAATAGCTTCTTGCATTTGTGTCCAGGGAAAAATTTCTCATCACATTTGAAACATAACCCTGCTTCTTTCCTTTCTTGCAACTGTTTGACACTGAACTTCCTGCCGGTAGTTGTCTCTTTAGGTTGAAAATCTGCATCCATAGCTACTTCGCCTTTGCTACTTTCCGAATTGTGTTCCTTTTGAGAGGGAGCAGCTGTGTATTGAGAATTCCCTCTCACTTGTCTTCCATATGTATGCAATCTCTGGCTCACATGATGCTCTAAATGTCTGGCGAGTCCTTGTGCATCTAATAAAGTCTCCGGTTTTCTTGCTTTTACCTCCATTCGCAGCTGGGACTTGAGACCACAAGTGTAACTACTAATCTTCTGTTTTTCGGTCATATGTCCAGCTCTTGATGCCAATCTATTGAATCGAGCAGTGTATTCTTGGACTGAAGAATCCTGAGATAATCGAGTGAGATCTCCGTAAAAATCTTCATAATCCGAGGGTCCAAATTGCAAGTTCATGGCCTCTTTCAGCTGCTGCCAAGAAGTCATTTCCTGATGTTGTTGCAGCATATCGAACCAAATCTGGGCGTCGTCCTCCAAGTGGAAGCTTGCTAGTTCGACTTGCAATGCTTCATGGACATTGTGCAACTTGAAAAATTTCTCTGCTCGACTGAACCATGAGATGGGATCCTTTGCCCCATCGAATTTAGGGAAACTTAGTTTGGATCCCTTCAAGCAGTCCTCAATTTGCACAATTGGATGAAACCCCCTGGACATTATGACGAACAGGTTCCACCCTTGATCTGAGCATTTCTTGCTGAAACCTTCCCCTGAAGACATGGTTGGCAATTCCCCTCCCGGTCTAGCTTGCGGAATCCTTCCTCCCGACATCCTCGCCTGTTCTTCCCTTTGGGTGTTTCTTCGACTATCCTGCCATTGATCATCAATATCCAACCCAACAACAGGAACCCTCATATGAGGTGTCCCAATTCCCTCACGATTATCCAGATTCCCCCTATCCTCAACCCTCGATTGCAGTAACAATTCGAGTTTTGCAGAAATTTCAGCAACGGCAGTAATCAAATGATCCTGAATCTGTTTAATGTGAGATAATTCAACCGAGTTGGGTGATGGATTCATACCTCCCTCGCCTTGCTCTGATACCAAATTGGTGTGAGTTTCCTCCCCCAAATCGACGACGAGCTCCTTCCCTTTTCCCTGCTTGTTCCCTTGCTTCGGTGGGGCCATGGATTTGACGACCAGCCTGCGAAACAGAGGAGGTTGGGAGGATGCGACTGAAATGGTGGAGGACGGGACAGGGATGAAACCCTTGCTCCCTTGTTGATCGTTCTAGAAAGTAGGAAGAAGATAAATGGAAAAACAAAATCAAGAATTCAATTCTTCAAGTCATGCCAATTACAGTTTGTTTCTCCCCTTTTATTCTGTTTTCCAGCCCAACTCCTAGTTTTCCGCCAGTACATTTCATTCAAAACTGACGGTTACAACTAAATGCTGACAGTTCGAAGCCCGCAATGCCCCTTCGTACTCCTCTACTCACTATATTCAT
>JAURVB010003169.1:0-12601 GCA_033002965.1 Piper betle | reverse complement strand
GCATGTATTGCTATTGCTTTGACCTGACATCCTTGGGTGAGATGTGTATTGCTAGATAGTGTTAGTGACAATCTTATAGGGATAATCACAACAGTGTTAGTGTGTCTTAGAGCGATATAGACTGAGACAGCGGAACAGGGCAGTATGACCTCTAGATGAGATGGTAGGCGTGATCAGATTATTCAATCAGCTACGATGATAGGCATGCATGAGTGATTGCCCGGCTACTGATAAATCGCAGATGGTCAGACATGTAGTGTGACCTCAGCCTACGAGAGGAGTCTTCAATTAAACGAATATGCTCTAACATTTTTATTTAACAAAACATATATATAGATCCCATGGTCTGTAGACCGTTTCCCAGTAGCCACACTTATTTCTCAAATAAATAATAAATGGAGTCCCTCATATTTATTTTGCTCCATGCCCTGGTTGTCAATCACCTACTTTCGTATCTGCACACCTGCGGAGGCAATTCCGCGTTAGTGATTACAACACTAAGTAGTATAATAGATAAAACAAATCAAGTACATTCCACTATTTCCTCATGTTTATTTTAATATGCGGTGGAGCGATTCCGCTATACTCCAAAACAATGCGGAGGAGGTATCCGCTGTGATCCGCACACCCCGGCCGTAGCCCTTTTGTGGGGAGGCTACCACTACCGTCTCCAGTGCCAGTGCCTCGCACACCCCGGCCGTAGCCTTTTTGTGGGGAAGCTATCACTGCACTCAGGTGATTGCTACGCCCCGTTTGTGGGGAAGCTCTCACTACCAATTCTAGTGTCAGTGCCTCGCACACCTCGACCGTAGCCTTTTTATGGGGAGGCTATCACTGCACTCCAGTGCTAGTGCCTTGCACACCCTAGCCGTAGCCTTTTTATGGGGAGGCTATCACTGCACTCAGGTGAATGCTACGCCCTGTTTGTGGGGAAGCTCTACTGCCAACTCTAGTGCCAGTGCCTCACACACCCCGGCCGTAGCCTTTTTATGGGGAGGCTATCACTGCACCACAGTGCGATGGAGGAATCGCTGTGCCTCGCTCACCCCGGCCGTAGCCTTTTTATGGGGCAGCTATCACTACTCCAAAACAATGTCGATGCATTACACAATTTACGCACATAATACGACCCCTTGTCAGACTGAGTCAATTCTTTGACCCCGGTTGCACTCGGTGCATGGTGGTCGAATCTGGGCTCAGGCCGACCTAGGCTATCAACAAGGAAAGTACGATGTTCTACCTATTATACGTACTTGACTTGTGATTTCGTCTGACTGTGACCCGTGAACCCTAATCTGAATGAGGGCATAAAATTATACATTAGTATAATTTTATTTTGCATGAACCTACATGTAACTTACATGACTAATATACTATCAATTTTAAATGATGTAATTAGTTCATGTTAGTCTTCATTTCTTATTAAATTTTCAGCAATTCTAATGATAATTAATTATTAATTATCCCCATTCTAAATCCCCATTATCTAATTGATAATTTAATTATTAACATGTCCATTTACAAAACAACTAAGCAATCGACAAGAACCCCATGCATAAGACGCTAGAGATCTAGCAACTTGGCAGGGCGTCTTCAACAAACCTTGCATGCAAGAATCCTAATGGAAACAAATAAGATGAGGGATGAAATACTCACATAGTAATGGGGAGGTCGCCTGGGACGAGAGATGAGGGATGAAATACTCCCTCCTCCTGCATATATATACACTTCAACCATTCCCTCCACTAAATTCTCATACCCCATCATCCATTGGTATTTGCTAGGTTCAACGAGCCCCTTTATTAAATTCTCACACTCCATCATCCATTCATGAATAGGTATTTTCTAGGTGACCTTAAGTCGAACCATGACCGGTCGACTTGATAACCAACCATATTGGTTGTCCATTGAAAGATGATGCAAATTCCGCCCAAGGAATGGACGAAATCTCCCGTTGATGGAACGCAGTCTTCTCCATGGATTTCCACCAATAGGATGCTTCCTCCTGAAGCATGCATGTCGCCAACCTCACCTGATGGCGATGAGGCACAGAGAGGCTCTAAGTGCTTTCTCAGTAATGTCCAACCAGCTCTCCGCCCATTGGATCAGTCCCACCACTGAATACCTCAGCTCCGTTCCTCCGGAATTTCTCTACAGTGTATCGATAACTGTCATCCTCCAACTCGGCAGGACCACTTGTCGGATCTACCGGTGGCATCTAGGTTTGGAAGTTCCCTGCTCGCCCGGGTAAGCTATCCCTACCTGCTCTTGGGCGCTCCCCTGGTCCCCATTTGGGACACTACTTGGACCCGCAGCCGAATTTGGAGCTCCATTCCTCGGTTACCAATCCCGGTAATAGTTAGCGCTATGTCCTGAATCGCAGAACTGGTATTATCTGAAGCCTGCGCAAGTCCCTGTATGGCCGTAAAAATTTGGCCTAACACACTCTCCACTTTCGTGTCCGATTGCGCAGCTTGGCTCGACTTCCTTCGGGTGCCTGCCATCTAAAATTTATTCCGTTATGGTTGATTAAAATTTTTTTTCACTGATTACTTCGGTTTGTTAGTGAGTCCACTAATTCCCTAATGACATACCCCATTGGAGAAAGATAAATATTGGACTTTTCAACAAGGTACTTGAGTCATAAGATGTGAGCTTTTGGGAAACCAGGCTCTGATACCACCTGTAACGACCCGGCCATTTGTCACAACATTGTGGGCCTAGCTGGCCAGGTGTTACTCACAATATAACAAATATGTCTAACATTTTTATTTAACAAAAACATATAGGAGATCTAGCAACTTGGCAGGGCGTCTTCAACAAACCTTGCATGCAAGAATCCTAATGGAAACAAATAAGATGAGGGATGAAATACTCACACAGTAATGGGGAGGTCCTCTAAGACGAAGATGAGGGATGAAATACTCCCTCCTCTTCATATATACACACTTCAACCATTCCCTCCATTAAATTCTCATACCCCATCATCCATTGGTATTTGCTAGGTTCAACGAGCCCCTTATTAAATTCTCACACCCCATTATCCATTCATGAATAAGTATTTTCTAGGTGACCTTAAGTCGAACCATGACCGGTCGACTTGATAACCAACCATATTGGTTCATCTATATTTATTTCATAATAATTAGGTTCGAGTCTTGTAATAATTTTCATGGTTTTTACAATAGTGGAGTCCAAATCATGATGATCTTTGAGACTTGTCCATGGACCTACCCATATTTTTTAGTCACCTAGTATCCTATACAAAGTTTCATCACCACATCGTGGACTCGACAGATTTCCTTACATCACCATAGAAAGAGACACCTCCCAGCTAGAGCCCTAGAGCAATATGACTAATTTTCTAGGCGAGATCTAGTCTCCTTCCATGTTACTAGATATGTTAGACAAAGCCAAGCTTTGACCTGAGTGTTTTCACATTTACCTTTCTAGATACACTAGTCCTACTGTCAGTTTAGTAGATGCTTGAGATGAACAAACACTGACCAACGGACATGCCGTAGACTAGATGCAGACTCCATAGTTCTATGCAGAGTATGTTTTCATACTCCTTCAGACAAGCTGTACATGTACAGGTGTTCTCACCGTCATTCCATCAGAAAGAGTCCCTTCAGCAGTAGTTAGCGGTTGTATAGATAGTTGCAAGAGTCATAACATACAGTAGAGTCATGGCAATTGTCCTTGTTCCATTGTGGAATAGACTGTGGTACTTGACTTGCGACGGAGTTAGCAATGACCTGGTGAGCAGTCTAGTTCCTCTTATCAGGAAACATGAGTGTTTTGATCTAGACTGGCGACGGTGAACCATAGAACTCATTAGAATATACGTTTACTTGGTGCTAGAGTTCACCATATGCTAGCAGGACTCGCAGGACACCCTAATATTGCCATAGGACCTGGAGTAGATTGCCCAGAGGGTACACGTAGTCGACCTATCTTATTGATGAAGATAGTATTCTATAGTACTTTAGAGTACCTACTTGACCACCAAGTAGACCCTTAGGGGTGAACCTATGTTTTTCCCACCGAGGTCATTGCATTTCAGTCTGTATAGTTCGCAGTGATCCTAGGAACTAGTCCACTCAAATGACATGTTTTGCCAAATATGTGTAGTCCATCTAGCCAAATTATTAAGGAGCTAGTGAGCTTCATCAGTGTTCAAAGTTTCAGCTTCATGTTGGCCCATTTGGGCTGTGTGCAGCTAGCTTTTGAAGGAAAGCTACCAGTTTGCCAACGAGATGACATCTTCAATTGAGTCATCTAATCACAGTTGATGTGAGAAATCCCGAGGAGTGAATTTATATAAGGAGGAGAGGTTGTAAAACCCCATTTTTGGTTAGGGTTTTGCTCGATTTTGGATTTTGCCCTATTGAGCTAGTATTGAGTCAGTTCGAATGAGCTCGATCCAAACTAATTTTAAGACCATGAGTATGGGCCTAGTTGGCCAAAGAAGCATGCTATAGTGGTTGAGTTTGCCCAACATGCATATGAAAATTTCAGTTATGATACAGTAGGGCATAAGTTAACAATGTATACACAAGGTATATATATGATTTTTATGAGTTGCCACAATTTTAGGCCTAGATGACTAATATATTAAATAATTAATTAAATAAATCAATAGATAAATATATAAATAAATGACTAATATTAATTAATCATGAAGAATATTAATATAAATATTAAATATACGAGCATATGCCTAAATATGTATAAATTATAACACAAGTAAGAAATAATTAATAATTTAATTAATTAATTAAATTAAATATGATAAACATGAACAAAAATAATATCTATGAATATATACATTATCAATAACAATAATTTGTCATATAATCATTCATCATAGTCAACAAATATATAAATAATAAGAAATTAATATTCATGAATAAACAAATGAATATAAATAATAATCTAATTAATAAAATAATAGATAGAATTACTCTGTGGATATCCAAACATGCTAAACAATGTGAATATGCATCTAAACTAACATAGGGGTTCTCGAATTACCAAAATGGTTGAGAAATGGATTGAACTGGACCAAACAGGATGAACTAGACCGAACCGAATGGGCAAAACCAACCCGGTCTTGGATAACTATAAAATGGGTTGGGTTGATTGGGTGGACCTGACCTGGACTGGCGGACTCGGGCATGGCTAGGCGGGCATGTGAACAAGAACAAGTAGACGAACGCAGATGTGAACGCAGGCGAGGCAATGTGATGCACGTAAATGGGACAAACGGGGGGGGGAGTTTTGTGGTGCCAGTTACCTATGTTGTTCATCTGCCACGGCAGAGGTCAGTGTCAAATGGAAGATCATGGCAAGGGAAAGCTGTCAGTGTGCTTAAATTGAGCTGGAGGTGGCTCGTCGGCGTCGAAAAATGACTCGAACGGCGGTGGTGGAGAAAGAAACCGCCTTTGTAAAGACCCGGAAAAAAAGAATAATAATAATAATAAGAATAATAACGTTCGACGCGGTGGGATCGAACGTGGGAAAATTTTAATTTATTTTTCATTTAAATGGAAAAAATTGTTAGCTGGTTAAGTATGAATTACCCGGTTAATTGAAAAGTAATTTTTAACCGGATAATTCTAGTTGAATCGAGTCAAGTCGACTACACTATTTATCCATTTAACCATTTAAGTTAACCATACCATGTACCCATTTAACAGGTTAAGTGAAAGGTTAAGTGAACCATGTCGATTACCCAATTGCCGGTTAAAGGAATTACGGTGAAGGGGTGCTTCCACGTACCCTAGCGTCATTTTATTTCATTATGAAAGGAGAAGAGGGCGTCATCTGCGTATTTCCTCCTCAGACAGACGCCGGATTTCCTCCTTTGCTGGAGTAATTTTCTTTCCTTTCTTTTTTTTGTTGCGTGCATACACATGTTGCATAAATCATAAACATGATAAACATAAGAATTAAATGAGAAATCAACAAGGGAAGAAGAAAACCAGGAGGACGTCCTGCTGTTTTCCAGCAGCAACCACGCCATGTTTCCTTCCATGGTGCGGGGTTGACGTGCTGGAGGTGGGAATTGCTCCCGACGGTGATGCTGGCCGGATGGAGTCACCTTGGAGGGCCAAAACAGACCGTCGAGGAGGCACGCAGGTCTGAAATCCGAGGGAGAACAGGTCGGTGTCGGTGTGGTGGTGCAGCCATGCTGGTCGGGGCGCCGCCGTGGTGGTGCTAGAGGGTCATCGTCATGGTGGTGCTAGAGGGTCGTCGTCATGGTGGTGCAAGGGGAGCCGCCATGGGTCTGGTCGGGTGCTGTTTATGTGGCCGACTAGGGTAGTCGCCATGGGTCATGGGCTGATTATGTGACCGACATGGAGTCACCATGGTCAGGTCGGGGTTGCTGATTGGGTGGCCGGAATGGGGTCGCCAAGGACTGGTTGAGGGTTGCCATGTGGTGGCCAAGTTGGAGACGCCATAGCAGCGAATGGAGGCCGCCACGTTACTGATTGGTCACCATGCATGGTGAAAATACCGACTTTCGCTGGTTGACTACAATAAAGCTGGGAGCTTTGGGGTCGTTAAATGAATTGTTAAAGTAGAATGGCAACCAGGTAAATATGGGAGAACTCGATGCGGTCGAGTTAGAATATAAGGTAAATACAAAAGAATTAAGTATGGGACATGTTAATAATTAAATTATCAACTAGTTAATGGGGATTTGGATGGGGATAATTAATAATTAATTATCATCAGAATTGCTGAAAATTTAATAAGTAATGAAGACTAACATGAACTAATTACATCATTTAAAAATTGATAGTATATTAGTCATGTAGTTGCATGTAGGTTCATGCAAATAAAATTATACTAATGTATAATTTTATGCCCTCATTCAGATTAGGGTTAGCAGATCACAGTCAGACGAAATCACAAGTCAGGTACGTATAATAGGTAGAACATCGTACTTTCCTTGTTGGTAGCCTAGGTCGGCCTGAGCCCAGATTCGACCACCATGCACCGAGTGCAACCGGGGTCAAAGAATTGACTCAGTCCGACACGGGGTCGTATTATGTGCATAAATTGTGTAATGCATCGACATTGTTTTGGAGTAGTGATAGCCGCCCCACAAAAAGGCTACGGCCGGGGTGAGCGAGGCACAACGATTCCTCCATCGCACTGGAGTGCAGTGATAGCCTCCCCATAGAATGGCTATGACCAGGGTGTGTGAGGCACTGGCACTAGAATTGCTAGTGAGAGCTTCCCCACAAACGGGGCGTAGCAATCACCTGAGTGCAGTGATAGCCTCCCCATAAAAGGCTATGGCCGGGGTGTGTGAGGCACTGGCACTAGAGTTGGCAGTGAGAGCTTCCCCACAAACGGGGCGTAGCAATCACCTGAGTGCAGTGATAGCTTCCCCATAAAAAGGCTACGGCTGGGGTGTGCAAGGCACTGGCACTGGAGTGCAGTGATAGCCTCCCCATAAAAAGGCTACGGCCGGGGTGTGTGAGGCACTGGCACTAGAATTGGTAGTGAGAGCTTCCCCACAAACGGGGTGTAGCAATCACCTGAGTGCAGTGATAGCTTCCCCACAAAAAGGCTACGGCCGGGGTGTGCGAGGCACTGGCACTGGAGATGGTAGTGGTAGCCTCCCCACAAAAGGGCTACGGCCGGGGTGTGCGGATCACAGCGGATACCTCCTCCGCATTGTTTTGGAGTATAGCGGAATCGCTCCACCGCATATTAAAATGAACATAGGGAAATAGTGGAATGTACTTGACTTGTTTTATCTATTATACTACTTAGTGTTGTAATCACTAACGCGGAATTGCCTCCGCAGGTGTGCAGATACGAAATTAGGTGATTGACAACCAGAGCATGGAGCAAAATAAATATGGGGACTCCCTTTTTATTTATTTGAGAAATAAGTGTGGCTACTGGGAAACGGTCCAAGACTGTGAGATCTTTATATATGTTTTTGTTAGAAATGCTAGACATATTTGCTAAATTGTGAGTAACACATAGCCAGCTAGGCCGACAATGTTGTGAAAAATGGCGGGTCGTTACAGCCTTCAAGAACTCTGTACCCAGCAGTGACTGCGGTGGCACCAGTGGTGGTGAAGGGTATAGATAGAAAGGCAGCCTATAGGCAGTCATGGGGGTGCCGTCCGATGGCTAGGGGCAAGGCGGAAACTCGCCAGCATCAAGCCATAGTGTTGGCGACGCTAGGGATGTCACTCTAAAATCATGGGAAATCTATGATAAATAACATGGTAAAGCTAGGGTTGACTTCGACGGCTCAGATCTTGCCATATGGCATGATCTCAATGTCTGACAAATTGTGGTCTTAGTGGGACCCACCTATGGGTATATGCAATATACATATGGACGGAAAGTTTGCATCGTGACCATCAAAGTTGAAACTGACTCCAGTCCTAAAAGAGACTCTATAGGTGGGAATCGAGGCAAGAATGCTAAATGTGCCTCGAACCCTGAACTCAATCAAACTAGGACCACAGGGGCACAATCCAGTGATCCGGAATTCCTATGCTGCATGAAAATGAAATACCCAGAAATTCATATGTATACCACTTTTATACACTGAATACTCATGCTCTACTGTATCATAACTAAAACTATTATATGCATGTCAGTCATTCTCATCCATTATAACATGCTCATATGGCCACCTGGGCCCATGTTGGTAACACCCTAAGTCCGATTTACTCTCGAGAACCGAACCAGAATGTCACAAGTCCCAGTTAGGTCGCTAACCCGAACCCAACCCTGTGGATCTACTCTTAACGTATCAAGTGGAAGATGTTAATTGATATGCATGGATCCCTAACATGCTACAACATAGATGACTTGACAACCAATTTGCATACCAAAACAAGTTCGATAAAAATCGATAAAATTCGTTAAATAAGACGGATAGAGTTTTCCCTAAATGTGTAATTAAGGGACACCCTATCAAAACAACATGTTTAATTGCATAAATCAATATACATTCATTGCATCATATTTTTCACATCAACATTTAATTCTGTCACCTAAAAATATTCTACATTTTGGGTCTCGACCCACCTATTCATTTTATTCACATATCATTTTTATTATTTTATTTGTACCTTAATATCTGTTTACAAATCATAATATCTCTATCATATTATCACACCTTACATTACATCACATCATCCTCAATATAATGACAACATAAACAAAATATTAACATTTTATCGTCAGCAATGTGTGTATGCATGAGACGTCACTGCTTCTCCGTCTAGGTTGGCTCATCCTACACATGATCATCACCTACAAATATTATAAAAACACGTCAGTAACGTGTGTTACTGGTCCAAAACAGAACTAATATCAAACTAACTATGAGAGCAAACTCTCATATGAAAAAAATATTTTTCTATATTTATCCTGAACTCTAAAGGGCATATACTGAACTGAAATCAACCCTAGCTGAACTGATTTGCTACTGCTGATGCTTCTTTCAGCATTTTCTCAATTCACTTTCATGTCCCTTGGGACTACTATTATATCCTAACCCCTTTTCTTACCTTTATACCACTCACGTAGCATGGTTGTCGGTATTTCTGGCTTCGACTCCCACATGCCCACTTTCATAACATGGTGGTCAGTATTCCTGGCTTCAACTGGCACATGCAGCTTACATAACATGGTTGTCGGTATTTCCGGCTTCGACTGGCACATGCCCACTTGCGTAGCATGGTTGTCCGTATTTTTTGCTTCGACTAGCCAATGCCGCTCGCATAACATTGTTGTCGGTATTCCTGGCTTCGACTGGCACATGCTTGCTCGTGTAGTACAGCTGTCAAAAAATGCAAAATCTACATGTACATAGGTCTTGGTAGGGATTTATATAATAGGCCTGAAGGCAACATGTGGTGGATCTTGTTTCGAAAACATACTCGAGGCATCTCATCCTCGGGGGTTATTAATCAAGAAAACTATTAGACTAAATGGCCCGAGCTAACTGGGACTCAATGGCCCGAGCTAACTGGGACTCAATAAAACACCACTCAACTCGTCGTACAATCTATAAAAATTAAATTACGATAGAATAGAACAATAAATCTAGGGCGAGTCCCAAATGGACCTGGTAGACGCTTCGAGCGTGTCTTAGCGCCTAGGCGTTGAGCTCCTACTCCTAATTGTCGGTCATGCGGCGACGGCGACAAGGTAGTGGCCGGCTCGAGTAAGGATCGTGGGGGAAAAAATGGAAGAAAAAGAAGAAGAAAGTTGGGTAGAAGGATGGTGGTGGCTGGATGGTTATAGTGTCAGAAGTGTGGAATAAATAGATTTTAAGGGGGAAGAAATTGAGTGGTCGGTGAGAAAAATTAATGGTCGGTGAGAAAAATGAAGGGTCGGTGAGAAAAATGAATGGTTGTTGAGAAAAACGAATAGTTGGTGAGAAAAATGAATGGTCGTCTCGTAATTAAAATTTGACTCGTGTGAAAATAACGTTCGAACCTCCTGGTTTAGACTATAAAGCCCAGACTCAAATCAAGGGTTTTACCCATACTCATGGTCTGAAAATTGATCTAGCACGAGCTCGTTTAAACCGACTCAATACTTACTCGAACAGGGCCAAACTAAAATAGGGTAAAACCCTAACCCGAAAATGGGGTTTTACAAATAATAAATAAATACTTAAATGCACTCATGAATAAATAGTTAAATAGATAAATAACAAACACTTAAAAATACTAATAATACTCTAATTATAAAATAATAATATAATTATATTATATGAATACTCTGATAAACACAAGTAAATATCATATATACTCCGCGTTAGTAAACATATAATTAATTAAAAATAAATAAATAAATAAATAATAATTCAATAAATAAATAAATAAATAGCTAAATAAATAATAATTGAATATATAAATAAATAATATACCCATACTCATGAATAATAATAATATCATAGTTATAAAATACAAGAATACACAAGTAAATACAAATAAATAATAACATACACGCGAACAAATAAATAGATAAATAAATAAAAGTGATGGTGGTGGCGATTGATGGAGTCTGGCCGTGTAGTTGACCGGAAAAAAGACCAGAAAGAGGGCAATATAGCAGCTGGGAGTGGTGACGTTGCCGGTGGAGATCACGACCATGTTGTTCATCGTGGATTGTCTAATAATGGAGATAGCTGCAATATGACGCTATGTCGGTGGTTGGGATCAGGCGGAGGTGGCTCGTTGGTGCCGACAGAATCGACTTGAAAAACTCCCTCACCGGCGGCAACTGGAGCGGCGTCGGTGGTTGTGAGTGGTAGGAATGGAAAGCTGTCATCGAGGTGGTCTTGGGGTTGCCAGTCCCATGGCTGGGGTTGACGCAGAGACTCGCTGGTGGTGAAGCGGAAGTGGCAGGGGCGTAACTATAAAATCATGGGAAATCTATGATATAAATAACATGGTAAAGCTAGGGCTGACATGGATGGAACTCAGATCTTGCCACATGGCATGATCTTAATGTCTAACAACTCGCCCTCTATTGGGACCCACCTATGGGTATATCCAACATACATAAAGACGGAATGCTCGGATTGAGACCATATAAAATCAAATCTGACTTCGAGTCCTAAAATGACTTTTTATGCGAGAATCGAGGAAAGTAGGCTAAATAGGCCTTGAACCCTAAACTCAATCGGATTAAAATCTACAACTCAATCAAGCTGTGCCCATAGGGGAATCCGATTGTCCAAAATCCATATGATGCATGCAAATGAGATACCCTATAAAAACCATGATTTTTATTACAAAACTCGAACCTAAATATTATGAAATAAATATAGATGAACCGATATGGTTGGTTATCAAGTCGACCGGTCATGGTTCGACTTAAGGTCACCTAGAAAATACCTATTCATGAATGGATGATGGGGTGTGAGAATTTAATGAAGGGGTCGTTGAACCTAGGAAATACCAATGGATGATAGGGTGTGAGAATTTAATGAAGGGGCTCGTTGAACCTAGGGAATACCAAGGGATGATGGGGTATGAGAATTTAATGGAGGGAATGGTTGAAGTGTATATATATGCAGGAGGAGGGAGTATTTCATCCCTCATCTCCGTCCCAGGCGACCTCCCCATTACTGTGTGAGTATTTCATCCCTCATCTTATTTGTTTCCATTAGGATTCTTGCATGCAAGGTTTGTTGAAGACGCCCTGCCAAGTTGCTAGATCTCCAGCGTCTTATGCATGGGGTTCTTGTCGATTGCTTAGTTGTTTTGTAAATGGACATGTTAATAATTAAATTATCAATTAGATAATGGGGATTTGGATAATGATAATTAATAATTAATTATCATTAGAATTGCTAAAAATTTAATAAGAAATGAAGACTAACATGAACTAATTACATCATTTAAAATTGATAGTATATTAGTCATGTAAGTTGCATGTAGGATCATGCAAAATAAAATTATACTAATGTATAATTTTATGCCCTTATTCAGATTAGGGTTCACGGGTCACAGTCAGACGAAATCACAAGTCAGGTACGTATAATAGGTAGAACATCGTATTTTCCTTGTTGGTAGCCTTGGTCGGCCTGAGC